>WNWK01015689.1:0-47096 GCA_009830355.1 Cherax destructor
AAAAGGTGGTAAAATAGGGTACACACACACACACACCCACACACACACACACACACACACACACAAAAAGGACATCTGGTCTAGCGCCGCTTCTAATTGAATCCCCCAAATGCAAAAGAGGTTGGGAAGGGGGGAAAGAAGACCGCTGACGGAAACTGGCGGACAAAGGCACAAACCTCGGAAAGGAAAAGCCTTGGGGGTATAACCCCAAGCACGTCCCCGGGGCCCACCCAATAACCGGCAGCATATGGGCGACGGAAACCTAAATTAGCCCCCCGTTCCCTTTAAAAAGGAATCGTTAAGACACGACACCGTGTACGTCAGGCCCATACTAGAATATACCCGTGGGGAAACCCTGGTAAGCAAAAAAACTGAAAAGTCAAAGGTTTGCGACAAGGTTAGTTCCACAACTGGGGTTGCCTATGAAAAGGGTTGGGGAAAGGGGACAAAAACCTGGGGGAAAGAAGGGTCAGAGGAGACATGATAACGACATACAAAATACTGGGGGGAATTGACAAGGTAGCAGTGACAGGATGTTTCAGGGGGAACACAGAAACAAGGGGCACAACTGGAAGCGAAGACTCAGATGAGTCAAAGGGATGTTGGAACATTTCTTCAGCCACAGAGTGTGGGTGGAATAGTCTAAAAAGATATAGTGGAGGAGGAACCATACATATTTTTAAGAAAAAGGAATAAACTCTGGGCAGGGAGGCGAGACCCGTGCAGCAGGAAAGGGGGGCCAGGGGCTGAGTCTCGCCCCCTGCAACCACAATTGGGTTTTAAACACACACACAAAATATATATATATATATATATATATATATATATATATATACATGCACACACAATGCAAGACTAGAAAGGGGGGGGAAACTTAAAATCAACTCAAGTACTTTCCCCTTTAGTGGTCATCAAGAGCTGTGCAATGTTACAGGGTCAACAGAAGAAAGGGGGGGTTTTTCAAGGTACAGCGGGGTGGCTCTATCAACTCTCTCTCAGAAATTGACAGCCCCGGTCACTGGGAGTTAAAAAGGGGGGGAAAAAAATTGAATTTTTAAAAAAAAAAAAAAATTTTTTTGGAAAATCAAAAAAAAATTGGAAATATTCAACTTTAATTTTTTTTATTTTTATAAAAAATAAAATTTGCAAAAATTTTCTTGAGATCTGAGTCTAGACAGCAAATCTGATTGAAATTCAAAGGAAATTAAAAAGGCATTCCCATGCTGATTAATTTAAGATTTCTTCAATGAAGTTTTCTGGTTTTCAACCCAAAAAAAAAATTAAGTTCCCCGTCTTCTAATGTTTCAAAAGAAAACATTAAAGGGCATCAGTTGTTTTCCCACACCAGAAAATATTAAAGGCAGTAAGTTCCCCGTCTTCTAATGTTTTCCACAACAGAAAATATTAAAGGCATGTAAGTTCCCCGTCTTCTAATGTTTTCCACACCAGAAAATATTAAAGGCATGTAAGTTCCCTGTCTTCTAATGTTTTCCACACCAGAAAATATTAAAGGCATGTAATTCCCCGTCTTCTAATGTTTTCCACACCAGAAAATATTAAGGCATGTAATTCCCCGTCTCTAAGTTTCCACTATATCTACCTTGTCCATAATTATTCGCATTTGCTTTCATCCGTTTGAAAGGTGAAGTCCAGAATCTTTCCTTAATTCATGGATATAACTTAACCAAATCTTTTGACGACAATTGCTCACCACACCTCTACAACAACAATTGTCATCAAAGATTTGTTAAGTATACCATGAATTGGAAAGATCCTGTACTCTCACCTTAAACGATAGAAATCGATGTAATTATGGACAAGGGGAAATATAGCGGAAAAATAAACATGTTATTAGAAGACTGGGGAACTTACGTGCCTCTTAAAGTTCGCTACTAGTAGACAATAATTTATGTTACATTAAAGTGTAAAATGATTTGGCAGAGCACGAGTTACAACAGTTACTGGAATTGAAGGTGTTTACAGCCTCGCCTTCACCCAAGACTAACAAGGTGATCTGGGAAAAATTGTAATCTGTATTCAAGTGACGGAGGCGCGCTTGATGCCACTGAAGACCAGCGAAAGTGGAACCGCCCTCCTGTCCCTCGGATCAAACCTGAGTACCTCTAATTACCAATCAGATGTGTGGCTCCTACGGATTTAGCGCTTCTCCAGGAACGTGATACTAATAATGAAGTGGAAGAGCAGATGTGCTAGATAGAGAAGAACCTTTGATACCCTAGATATTCTAACTTTGCTATTAAATATATTAAATTTTATTCTTTGTTAGTACCCTATCAGTTGTAATCCTATGACTATTGAATATGTTGGATAACCGGACCAGGATACTGACTTTGTTGCAAAAACCAGTAACAGGCTGAATGCCTAGAGGGTATTCCTTTCTAGTGTTCACTGGAGATATCTATTTCTAATAGATATCGCGTCATTTTGTAACACACACCTTCCTACTACAGACACCTACCCACTACTTCCCACACCTTCATACTACTTCAGACACCTACCCACTACTTTCCACACCTTCCCACTACTCCCACCTCCTCACTACTCCCTACACCTTCCCACTACTTCCGACACCTTCCCTCTACTTCCCACACCTTCCCACTACTCCCCCACCTCCTCACTACTCCCCACACCTTCCCACTACTTCCAACATTTCCCCTCTACTTCCCACACCTACCCACTACTTCCCACTACTCCCCACACCTTCCCACTACTCTCCACACCTCCCCACTACTTCCCACACCTCCCCACTACTTCCCACACCTTCCCACTACTTCCCACACCTTCCCACTACTTCCCACTCCCCGCTGCTTCCCACTACTTCCCACACCTCCCCTATTTCCCACACCTTCCCACTACTTCCCACACCTTCCCACTACTTCCCACACCTTCCCACTATTTCCCACACCTCCCCACTACTTCCCACACCTTCCCACTACTTCCCACACCTTCCCACTACTCGCTACTTCCACTACTTCCCACCTCCCACTCTTCCCCACCTCCCACTACTTCCCACACCTTCCCACTACTTCCCACACCTTCCCACTTCTCCCCGCTACTTCCCACACCTCCCCTATTTCCCACACCTTCCCACTCCTCCCCGCTACTTCTTACACCTTCCCACTACTTCCCCACTAACGACCCCTTTCAAGGCAGGTGAAATTGCAGAACTGTAGAGTATACAGGAACTTTCACTGCACGTTAAAAGTACAATAAAACACCCTAAATTACTGGGAACGGTTGGAAGTCCTTGAAATGTACTTTGGAACACAGGCGAGAAAGATACATGATATTTACACTTGGAAAACCCTAGAGAGATTAGTCCCAAATCTACACATGGAAATAACTCCTACAGAAAGCGAAAGACTCGACAGGCGGTGTAACATCCCCCAAAGAAAAGCAGGGGCGCCAAGTATGCTAAGAGACTGTTCAACTGCCTCCCAGCATACATAAGGGGGATTACCAATAGACCCCTGGCTGTCTTAAGGAGGGAGCTGGACAGGCACCTAAAGTCAGTATGTGGTTCGTATGTCGGTTTGCGTGCGGCCAGCAGCAACACCTGGTTGATCAGGCCCTGATCCAACGTGAGGCCTGGTCATGGACCTATCCACGGGGGCGTTGACCTCGGAACACCTTCCAGGTATACTCCAGGTATCAATATCAACTCTTCATTAAAATCATATTAACAATCATCATGTACAATTCTACTCACAATCTGTTTCAACACGTGAAGTAATTATATATATATATATATATATATATATATATATATATATATATATATATATTAACACATCGGCCGATTCCCACCAAGGCAGGGTGGCCCGAAAAAGAAAAAACTTTCATCATCATTCACTCCATCACGTCTTTCCAGAGGGGTGCTTTACACTACAGTTATAAAACTGCAACATTAACACCCCTCCTTCAGAGTGCAGACACTGTACTTCCCATCTCCAGGACTCAAGTCCGGCCTGCCGGTTTCCTGAATCCCTTCATAAATGTTACTTTCCTCACACTCCAACAGCACGTCAAGTATTAAAACCATTTGTCTCCATTCCTCCTATCAAATACGCTCACACATGCTTGCTGGAAGTCCAAGCCCTGCACACAAAACTTCCTTTACCCTCCCTCCAACCTTTCCTAGGCCGACCCCTACCCCGCCTTCCTCCACTACAGATTTATACACCTCAAAGTTATTCTGTCTCGTTCCATTCTCTCTACATGTCCGAACCACCTCAACAACCCCTCCCTCAGCTCTCTGGATAATAGTTTTGGTAATCCCACCTCCTCCTAATTTCCAAACTCCGAATTCTCTGCATTATATTCACACCACACATTGACCTCAGACATGACATCTCCACTGCCTCCAGCCTTCTCCTCGTTGCAACATTCATCACCCATGCTTCACACCCATATAAGAGTGTTGGGTATAACTATACTCTCATACATTCCCTTCTTTACTTCCATGGACAAAGTTCTTTGTCTCCACAGACTCCGAAGTGCTCCACTGACCGTTTTTCCCTCATCAATTCTATGATTCACCTCATCCTTCATAGACCCATCTGCTGACATGTCCACTCCCAAATATCTGAATACATTCACCTCCTCCATACTCTCTCCCTCCAATCTGATATCCAATCTTTCGTCACCTAATCTTTTTGTTATCCTCATCACCTTACTCTTTCCTATATTCACTTTCAATTTTCTTCTTTTACACACCCTACCAAATTCATCCACCAACCTCTGCAACTTCTCTTCAGAATCTCCCAAAAGCACAGTGTCATCAGCAAAAAGCAACTGTGACAACTTCCACTTTGTATTTAATTCTTTATCTTTTAACCCACCTCTTGCCAAGACCCTCGCATTCAGTTCTCTTACAACCCCATCTATAAATATATTAAACAACCACGGTGACATCACACATCCTTGTCTAAGGCCCACTTTTACTGGGAAATATCCCTTCCCTCCTACACACTCTAACTTGAGCCTCACTATCCTCATAAAAACTCTTCACTGCTTTCAGTAACCTACCTCCTATTCCATACACCTGCAACATCTGCCACATTGCCCACTATCCACCCTATCATACGCCTTTCTAAATCCATAAATGCCACAAAACCTCTTTACCCTTATCCAAATACTGTTCACCTATATGTTTCAATGTAAACACTTGGTCTACACACCCCCTACCTTCCTAAAGCCCTTGTTCATCTGCTATCCTGCTTTCTGTCTTACTCTTAATTCTTTCAATAAAACTCTACCATACACTTTACCAGGTACACTCAACAGACTTATTCCCCTATAATTTTTGCACTCTCTTTTGTCCCCTTTGCCTTTATACAAAGGAACAATCACGCTCTCTGCCAATCCCTAGGTACCTTACCCTCTTCCATACATTTATTAAATAATAGCACCAACCACTCCAAACTATATTCCCCTATACACCTGCTTTTAACATTTCTATCTTTATCCCATCAATCCCAGCTGCCTTACCCCCTTTCATTCTACCTACTGCCTCACGAACTTCCCCCACACTCACAACTGGCTCTTCCACACTCCTACAAGATGTTATTCCTCCTTGCCCTATACACGAAATCACAGCTTCCCTGTCTTCATCAACATTTAACAACTCCTCAAAATATTCCCTCCATCTTCCGATACTCTAACTCTCCATTTAATAACTCTCCTCTCCTATTTTTAACTGTCAAATCCATTTGTTCCCTAGGCTTCCTCAACTTATTAATCTCACTCCAAAACTTTTTCTTATTTTCAACAAAATTTGTTGATAACATCTCACCCACTCTCTCATTTGCTCTCTTTTACATTGCTTCACCACTCTCTTAACCTCTTTTTCTCTCCATATACTCTTCCCTCCTTGCATCACTTCACTTTGTAAAAACCTCTCATATGCTAACTTTTCTCCCTTACTACTCTCTTTACATCATCATTCCACAAATCGCTCTTCTTCCCTCCCACCCCACTCGCCTGTAACCACAAACTTCTGCTGAACACTCTAACACTACATTTTTAAATCTACCCCATACATCTTCGACCCCATTGCCTACACTCTCACTAGCCCAGCTATCCTCCAATAGTTGTTTATATCTTACCCTAACTGCCTTCTCTTTTAGTTTATAAACCTTCACCTCTCTCTTACTTACTGCTTCTATTTTCCTTGTATCCCATCTACCTTTTACTCCCACTGTAGCTATAACTAAAAAGTGATCTGATATATCTGTGGCCCCTCTATAAACATGTACATCCTGAAGTCTACTCAACAGTCTTTTATCTACCAATACATAGTCCAACAAATTACTGTCATTACGCCCTACATCATATCTTGTATACTTATTTATCCTCTTTTTCTTAAAATATGTATTACCTATAACTAAACCCCTTTATATACAAAGTTCAATCAAAGGGCTCCCATTATCATTTACACCTGGCACCCCAAACTTACCTACCACACCCTCTCTACATGTTTCTCCTACTTTAGCATTTAGGTCCCCTACCACAATTACTCTCTCACTTGGTTCAAAAGTTCCTATACATTCGCTTAACATCTCCCAAAATCTCTCTCTCTCCTCTACACTCCTCTCTTCTCCAGGTGCATACACGCTTATTATGACCCACTTTTCGCATCCGACCCTTATTTTAATCCACATAATCCTTGAATTTACACATTTATATTCCCTCTTCTCCTTCCATAACTGATCCTTCAACATTATTGCTACCCTTCTTAGCTCTAACTCTCTCAGATACTCCTGACTTAATCCCATTTATTTCTCCCCACTGAAACTCGCCTACCCCCTTCAGCTTTGTTTCACTTAGAGCCAGGACATCCAACTTCTTTTCATTCATAACATCAGCAATCATCTCTTTCTTATCATCTGCACTACATCCACGCACATTCAAACAACCCAGTTTTATAAAGTTTTTCTTCTTTTTAGTAAATGTGTACAGGAGAAGGGTTACTAGCCCATATATATATATATATATATATATATATATATATATATATATATATATATATATATATATATATATATATTTATAAATGTTGTGGAGGGATTAGTAGGTAAATTTGGGGTGCCAGGGGTAAATGTAAATAGGGAACCATTAATTGAGCTATGTGTAGAAAGAGGTTTGGTAATAAGTAATACATATTTTATGAATAAAGAGGATAAATAAATATACAAGGTATGATATAGCACGTAAGGAAAGTAGTTTGTTGATTATGTATTGGTGGATAAAAGGTTGATGGGTAGGCTTCAGGATGTACATGTTTATAGAGGGGCAACAGATATATCAGATCATTATTTGGTTGTAGCTACACTTAGAGTAAAAGGTAGATGGGACAAAAGAAAATGGCAACAGCAAGTAAGAAAGAGGTAAAAGTGTATAAACTAAGGGAGGAGGAAGTTAGGTGAGATATAAGCAACTATTGGCAGAAAGGTGGGCTAGTGCAAGTAGGAGTAGTGGGGGGGTTGAAGAGAGTTGCGATAGTTTTAAAAATGCAGTATTAGAATGTGGGGCAGAAGTTTGTGGCTATAGGAGGGTGGGTGCAGGAGGAAAGAGGAGTGAGTGGTGGAATGAAGAAGTAAAGGGGTGATAAAAGAGAAAAGGTAGCTTATGAGAGGTTTTTACAAAACAGAAGTGTTAATAGAAGAGCAGAGTATATGGAGAGTAAAAGAAAGGTGAAGAGAGTGGTGAGAGAGTGCAAAAGAAGATCGGATGAAAGAATGGGAAAGGCTCTGTCAAGAAATTTTGCTGAAAACAAGAAAAAATTTTGGCGTGAGATAAACAAGGTAAGAAAGCCTAGGGAACAAATGGATTTGTCAGTTAAAAATAGAGTAGGGGAGTTAGTAGATGGGGAGCTGGAGGTATTGGATAGATGGCGGGAATATTTTGAGGAACTTTTAAGTGGTTGGTATTTTTGTTTAATAAATGTATGAAAGAGGGGAAGGTACCTAGGGATTGGCAGAGAGCATGTATAGTTCCTTTATATAAAGGGAAGGGGGATAAAAGAGAGTGTAAAAATTATAGGGGAATAAATTTACTGAGTATACCAGGTAAAGTGTATGGCAGGGTTATTATTGAAAGAATTAAAGGTAAGACAGAGAGTAGGATTGCAGATGAGCAAGAAGGCTTTAGAGTGGGTAGGGGATGTGTAGATCAAGTGTTTACAGTGAAGCATATATGTGAACAGTATTTAGATAAAGGTAGAGAAGTTTTTATTGCATTTATGGATTTAGAAAAGGCATATGATAGAGTGGATAGGGGAGCAATGTGGCAAATGTTGCAAGTGTATGGAATAGGTAGTAAGTTACTGAAGGCTGTAAAGAGTTTTTATGAGGATAGTGAGGCTCAGGTTAGGGTGTGTAGGAGAGAGGAGATTACTTCCCGTAAAAGTAGGTCTTAGACAGGGATGTGTAATGTCACCATGGTTGTTTAATATATTTATAGATGAGGTTGTAAAAGAAGTAAATGCTAGGGTGTTGGGGAGAGGGGTGGGATTAAATTATGGAGAATTAAATGCAAAATGGGAGTTGACACAGTTACTTTTTGCTGATGATACTGTGCTTATGGGAGATTCTAAAGAAAAGTTGCAAAGGTTAGTGGACGAGTTTGGGAGAGTGTGTAAAGGTAGAAAGTTAAAAGTGAACATAGATAAGAGTAAGGTGATGACGGTATCAAACGATTTAAATAAAGAAAAATTGGATATCACATTGGAGAGAGGGATTATGGAAGAAGTAAATGTTTTCAGATATTTGGGAATCGACGTGTCAGCGGATGGGTTTATGAAGGATGAGGTTAACCATAGAATTGATGAAGGAAAAAAGGTGAGTGGTGCATTGAGGTATCTGTGGAGACAAAAAACGTTATCCATAGAGGCAAAGAAGGGAATGAACGAAAGCATAGTGGTACCAACACTCTTATATGGGTGTGAAGCATGGGTTGCAAATGCTGCAGCGAGGAGGAGGCTGGAGGCAGTGGAGATGTCCTGTCTAAGGGCAATGTGTGGTGTAAATATTATGCAGAAAATTCGGAATGTGGAAATTAGGAGGTGTGGAGTTACTAAAAGTATTTGTCAGAGGGCTGAAGAGGGGTTGTTGAGGTGGTTTGGTCATTTAGAGAATGGATCAAAGTAGAATGACTTGGAGAGCGTATAAATCTGTAGGGGAAGGAAGGCGGGGTAGGGGTCTTCCTAGAAAAGGTTGGAGGGAAATGGTAAAGGAGGTTTTGTGGGCGAGGGGCTTGGACTTCCAGCAAGCATGTGTGAGCGTGTTAGATAGGAGTGAATGGAGACGAATGGTTTTTGAGACATGACGATCTGTTGGAGTGTGAGCAGGGTAACATTTTGTGAAGGATTCAGGGAAACGAGTTAATTGATTTAGTTGGACTTGAGTCCTGGAAATGGGAAGTACAATGCCTGCACTTTAAAGGAGGGGTCTGAGATAGTGACAGCTGGGAGGGACTATTATCAGCTGTCGTATCTGAGCTCCTCTGCAAAGACAGTGATTATGTATGAGTGTAATGAAAGTGTTGAATGATGATGAAAGTATTTTCTTTTGGGGATTTTTTTCTTTTGGGTCACCCTGCCTCGGTGGGAGACGGCCGACTTGTTGAAAAAAAAAAAAAAAAAAAAAAATATATATATATATATATATGCAAAAAGATCACAGTAAACAGGTGATATCAAAATATGCAAGACAACACTATGAAAAATAGAGCATTCAAGCGCTGTGACTACACATTATCAAGGAACTATCATAGTTCCTTGATAATGTGAGTAGTCACGAAACGCTTGAATTCCTCTATTTTTCATAGTGGTTGTCTTGCATATATATATATATATATATATATATATATATATATATATATAATGTCGTGCCGATTAGGTAAAACTGGTCAATTAGCAAGAACTCATCTAAAATTAAGTCCTTTTAAAATTTTCTTATACGTTTAAAGATATATTTTTCATTTATGTTAATGTAAGAATTTATAATTTTGTACCAAGAGAAACTTTGAAAACCTACCTAACCTTATTACAACAAGCGCAATTTATTTTAGCCTAACCCAACTAAATATATTTTAGATACGTTAACATTAATTTAATAATAAACAATCACAATGAAATATATTTTTTCGTTAGTTCAGAATGATTTTGGCGAAATTATTGCATACACAAATTTTCACTTGTCTTATATGGCAAGGTGAGTGTTGCTATTTATGCCAAAATTGAAGTTTACCTAATCGGCACGACATATATATATATATATATATATATATATATATTATATATATATATATATATATATATATATATATATGTCGTGCCGATTAGGTAAAACTTGCGATTTTGGCTTAAATAGCAACGCTCACCTGCCATATAAGACAAGAGAAAATTTGTGTATGCAATAATTTCGCCAAAATCATTCTGAACATAACGAAAAAATATATTTCGTTGTGTTTGTTTATTATTAAATTAATGTTAACGTATCTAAAATATATTTAGTTGGTTAGGCTAAATTAAATTGCGCTTGTTGTAATAAGGTTAGGTAGATTTTCAAAGTTTCTCTTGGTACAAAATTATAAATTCTTACATTAACATAAATGGAAAAATATATCTTTAAACGTATAAGAGAAATTTTTAAAAGGACTTAATTTTAGATGAGTTCTTGCTAATTACCAGTTTATTTATTTAATATATATATATATATATATATATATATATATATATATATATATATATATATATATATATATATATATATTCTGCATCAATATTCTTTGATACAAAAGTTGCAATAAACTGTTATATAAGATCTCAGAATATCATAATTCATACACTAAATTGCCACAGAATTTAAATGTCAACTATGATTAACTGAAACATCTAGTAAACTACTATATATGTCTCATTTCTAGTAATTATAAGTTAATTTTAAGGCTGCCCGAAATGCTCTACATAATACGGCACTTTCTATAAAGTATTCATGTCAATCACTTTAATGTCAATTGTATACTGTATTCCACTTTATAGAAATAAATTTGTTTATTTTATTTTCTTAAAGACTGAAGCCGTTCAGAATTGTTTTATTTAAAATATTGAGAAGATCAAAAACCTGTAGAAGTTATATAGTGTTTGGGGACATGGGAGGCATTCATATTCGATCCAAGGTAGGGGAAGATAAGTCTAGTTCCTTGGATCAAGAGCCACCCCTTGAGGAGCCATGCACCATTTATTTAATGCAAGTTTATTCTAAACTATTTCTAGACTAAAAGTGGAGAAAACAGCGCCTGCACACTCTTCTACTAGCAATACCGTCTTCTAGGTAGGATACTTCAGCTAGGTAGGCTACTTCTCCTAGGTAGGATACTTCTAGGTAGGCTACTTTTTGAAGGTAGGCTACTTCTTCTAGGTAGGCTACTTCTTATAGGTGGGATGATACTTCTAGGTAGGATACTTCTTCTAGGTAGGATACTTCTGCTAGGTAGGATACTTCTGCTAGGTAGGATACTTCTAGGTAGGATACTTCTAGGTAGGCTACTTCTCCTAAGTAGGCTACTTCTTCTAGGTAGGATACTTCTTCTAGGTAGGATACTTCTGCTAGGTAGGATACTTCTAGGTAGTCTACTTCTTATAGGTGGGATACTTCTTCTAGGTAGGATACTTCTTCTAGGTAGGTTACTTCTGCTAGGTAGGATACTTCTAGGTAGGCTACGTTTTCTAGGAAGGCTACTTCTTCTAGGAAGGCTACTTCTTCTAGGTAGGATACTTCTTTTAGGTAGGCTACTTCTTCTAGGTAGGCTACTTCTTCTAGGTAGGCTGCTTCTTCTACGTAGGCTACTTCTGCTAGGTAGGATACTTCTACGTAGGATACTTCATCTAGGTAGGATACTTCTGCAAGGTAGGATACTTCTTCCAGGTAGGATACTTCTTCTAGGTAGGATAAGTCTTCTAGGTAGGTTACTTCTTCTAGGTAGGATACTTCTGCTAGGTAGGATACTTCTACGTAGGCTATTTCTTCAAGGTAGGCTACTTCTTCTAGGTAGGATACTTCTGCTAGGTAGGATACTTCTAGGTAGGCTACTTCTTCTAGGAAGGATACTTCTGCTAGGTAGGATACTTCTTCTAGGTAGGCTACTTCTTCTAGGTAGGATACTTCTGCTAGGTAGGATGCTTTTTCTAGGTAGGCTACTTCTTCTAGGTAGGATACTTCTGCTAGGTAGGATACTTCTTCCAGGTAGGATACTTCTTCTAGGTAGGATAAGTCTTCTAGGTAGGTTACTTCTTCTATGTAGGATACTTCTGCTAGGTACGATACTTCTACGTAGGCTATTTCTTCAAGGTAGGCTACTTCTTCTAGGTAGGATACTTCTGCTAGGTAGGATACTTCTAGGTAGGCTACTTCTTCTAGGAAGGATACTTCTGCTAGGTAGGATACTTCTTCTAGGTAGGCTACTTCTTCTAGGAAGGATATTTCTGCTAGGTAGGATGCTTTTTCTAGGTAGGCTACTTCTTCTAGGTAGGGTACTTCTGCTAGGTAGGATGCTTTTTCTAGATAGGATACTTCTTCTAGGTAGGATATTTCTTCTAAGTAGGATACTTCTAAGTAGGATACTTCTTCTAAGTAGGATTCTTCTAAGTAGGATATTTTTTAAGTATCATACTTCTAAGTAGGATATTTTTAAGTAGGATACTTCTAAGTAGGATATTTTTAAGTTGGATACTTCTTAGTAGGATATTTTTAAGTAGGATAGTTTTAAGATACTTCTTAGTAGGATACTTCTTCTAAGTAGGATATTTTTAAGTACAATACTGCAAAGTAGGATACACGAGTGTTAAGCTATTAAAGCCGAACAGAAGAGGATTTCCAAAGTCATCGTATGGAAACCAAAATCGGGAATATTCTGCATAAATCTGAGCAGAAGGCAGCTGAACTTGTCAACTGTTCCACGAACCTTCACCTCTTAATAGTTGACCTGGAGTTGCAATTTTAAAACAGACCGGATAAGGCGTACCTAACACTATGACCAACTCTGTATCAAAATCGTACGAAAATATAGCATTTAAGAACTCATTAAACGCGTGAAAATTAATGCAAGTTTTTCAGTATTTATCAAGTTTTATTTTGCATTTATTTTTCATTTAAAAATTCTCTACAATCCTATAGGGAAAAAAATATTTAATTTCGTGTTTTGTAAGACTGATTTTATATATTTTTTCTATAAATTGGCAAATTGGCATTTACAAAGCCGAAATTCAAAACAAAAATACTGCCGATCAGAAAAATTATTCTCTAGATCTTATATGGAAGCCAATTTATTTAATGAAATTGGCAAATTAATCTTTTTACAGCTCACTGTGAAAGCCAAGGTTTCTTTTAATAAAGCTCACCAATACTGAAAGTTTAAAGCCTATCAGAATAGGCATTATCCAGTAATTGATCTTAATCCATTTTATTTTTTTTTCAAACAATTCAGTAAAAAAATATAAAATTAACACCTACACAGCCTACACTTACAAGTTGTCAGTCATAGAAGCAAGAGTATCAGTGTTCTTAATGTTTGAAGACAATAAGAAGAGGCATTCTTTATTTATTGAATGGAAATCAATATCACTATTTAATAAAACTGTTAGACTCTGACATATGAAGTCCAATAACAGCGTGAACCTTGCATCCTGACCTTGTATCGTGGGAAACACGCCAGGGAAGTACACCAGCCGAGTAATGGAGGAATTCTCCAGTTATTGCGCAGATACCAATGATTCCAGGTTTTATAAACTAATTTATTTAATTGACAAATATGCCAACACACAAGATAAACTTAAGGGATACTATACAGTTCATAAGACGCATCAGCCATTAATAACTGAAGCCATTCAGAATCTGAATACTCAAATATATTGAACGCGAGTTAATGGGAATAAAAATTTTACACTACTGTTAACATATAATTGATATGTGTGCACCCAC
This sequence comes from Cherax destructor, assembly GCA_009830355.1. NCBI lineage: Eukaryota > Metazoa > Arthropoda > Malacostraca > Decapoda > Parastacidae > Cherax > Cherax destructor. Next base: position 14,004 of record WNWK01015689.1, read on the forward strand.
ACTCATCAACTTCACTCCACGATATCATAGAAATAAAAGGAATATTTTATTAACTCTTATAGCCAAACAGTAGAGGCTTTTGAAGGTTATCAAACCCATTCACTTGCACGTGCCAATTGTTGGATGAACTTTGAAGCCTATCGGATGAGACCTTCTCTTGTAATGAACGAAATAAAAACAAAATTTGGAAGGAAGAAATATATGAGGCACCCACTAATGTTTCCCTCCCGTCAGGGATGCCTAATAATTCGCACTGCTTAGTTTTACTGGGCTATTTCGGGTTAACACTCCGGGGTTATAATAAAAATAGTTTTCTTCAACTTTGGCAGCGGAAAACCATCATTCCTTTAGTTAATTTGTACCGAGGGACTAAAACTCCAACGATCATTACATCGACATTTGCCTGACACTGATCTTCACCTTCACCATACCCGAGTTTCGCTCGGTGTCCGCGTCCTACACTTCATTATTAACACCGTGTAATGTATAGCAAAATATGTCATGGGTATATTCACTCTGCAAGTTGAATAACAATCTCGGTGTGACCGCCACGAAGCTGGTTCTCGTACCTTGCCCCATCGACTCCCTGGTGGCGCCGTGGAGACGAGGACACTAAGTCAGTGTTCACTGATGGCGCTACCAGTTTCGCTGGTAGTGACTTCAGTCACGCTTGCTTCTCCGCGCATGCTCAAACATTTAAATGAAACTTATTGGTTCATTATTTTTAAAGGCTATCGACTACACGAGGTCATTTAAGTATGCATTTAACCTGTACACTACCAGTTAAAAATGATTTACTTGATTCATCTACTAGACGACATACATCTGTCAGTATATAAACCATGACTAAGTAGACAGGTAGACAGGTAGTCAGAAAAACTGCTGGAAGAGAAAAATCTTATGCGACGTATCTTGATTCAGGACTGGGCATAATAAACACACAAAGTGACAAAATATATTTGCATGGCGTCCTATCTCTCGGTGTATATCTTCAAAATGTAAGTTGTGAATCTGAGCTTAATGGATACTTAAACTGTCTCGACCTATGATAAACAACTATGTATATAAGAGATCTAAACCCGCTTACGGCAGAGTGAAACAAGTGTAACAGGACTGTATATGACTGTATTAATTCAAACAACCTACTACTGTTGCTTCTGTCTTCATATAAATGTGACCTCTTACTTACAAGTGTTTATGACACTTTCCCCTCAAGAAAGGTTCCTTGATGCTGGTGAGGGGCTCTTGATCCAAGGAAGTGAGCCTGTCCTCCCTTCCATGGATTGAACTTGATTGTCTCTCGTTGCCCAGGCGCTATGTGACACCTAAGGGTTTAGTGATTTCCCTCTAAATATAAAAATAATCATTACACTTTTATGATTCAACACTGTACGTTATTATACCATTCACGTACAACGCTATTATACCATTCACGTACAACGCTATTATACCATTCACGTACAACGTTATTATACCATTCACGTACAACGTTATTAGACAGTTGTGATGCTGCTGAGGGAGGGAGAGTAGACCCAAGCAGACGCGGTACTAAAAACAATGACAACTTTAATGACTGAACGACCTAATACTGAAGGTACTGAGAGCACAGGTATAGCAAATGAACCCAGTTCATTAAAATGCATCACTTCGACTGGAAGGTTTACTCATTAAACGAAACATTTAAACTGTCAACTTAAGTACACAGTATACTTTCAAATATCGGCCACTGTACTATACATCAATTTATATCATTGATTTTATTCTCACAACATTATACAGTATTGTTTCTTGGGTGACAGTGCCACTCATTACCACAGTAAGAACACTGTAACGTCACTTAGATGCCTGGACCTGCTCCTGTCTATCCATCTAAGTAATTCTTTCTTGAACATCTATTCCACAAAGCTGGGCAGGGCTTGGACGCTCACTGCCTCCTGGTAACCAGTCCCAGATGCCCCTCGCCCAAAATTTATTATACATATTTTAACACCTTAATAAAAAAATATATGAAGTAGAAAAGTCCATGGATTGTTCGGCTATAACCACTCCTCAATATATAAGAAAAACCACTGCTTTAAAACTCTCCCAAAGTAGTCAGGCCACTTTAACTTTATTCACTCTCTCTTTTTTTTTTCACTGCTCAATCCTATTTCGGCCCTTCCCCATTCCTGCCATCCCCTCCATGACCTAACATAACAAAAAAAGTCTCGCTGATAACATGTGCCTGGTGATCTATGTCTTGCATGTACACATATTAACAAGACAGCAATTGTTGACATTTCTCGTGCAGGGATACCAACTGTAATGTAACGTTGCAACTTGTACTTATTTTACTATCTTAATATTCTTACGCGATCCCCAACGTCAGTTTACCGATCCCCAACGTCAGTTTACCGATCCCCAACGTCAGTTTACCGATCCCTAACGTCAGTTTACCGATCCCCAACGTCAGTTTACCGATCCCCAACGTCAGTTTACCGATCCCAACGTCAGTTTACCGATCCCCAACGTCAGTTTACCGATCCCTAACGTCAGTTTACCGATCCCCAACGTCAGTTTACCGATCCCCAACGTCAGTTTACCGATCCCCAACGTCAGTTTACCGATCCCCAACGTCAGTTTACCGATCCCCAACGTCAGTTTACCGATCCCCAACGTCAGTTTACCGATCCCTAACGTCAGTTTACCGATCCCCAACGTCAGTTTACCGATCCCCAACGTCAGTTTACCGATCCCCAACGTCAGTTTACCGATCCCAACGTCAGTTTACCGATCCCAACGTCAGTTTACCGATCCCTAACGTCAGTTTACCGATCCCCAACGTCAGTTTACCGATCCCTAACGTCAGTTTACCGATCCCCAACGTCAGTTTACCGATCCCTAACGTCAGTTTACCGATCCCTAACGTCAGTTTACCGATCCCCAACGTCAGTTTACTGATCCTAACGTCAGTTTACCGATCCCCAACGTCAGTTTACCGATCCCCAACGTCAGTTACCGATCCCCAACGTCAGTTACCGATCCAACGTCAGTTTACCGATCTAACGTCAGTTTACCGATCTCAACGTCAGTTTACCGATCCCCAACGTCAGTTTGATCCCCAACGTCAGTTTACCGATCCCAACGTCAGTTTACCGATCCCCAACGTCAGTTTACCGATCCCTAACGTCAGTTTACCGATCCCCAACGTCAGTTTACCGATCCCTAACGTCAGTTTACCGATCCCCAACGTCAGTTTACCGATCCCTAACGTCAGTTTACCGATCCCCAACGTCAGTTTACTGACCATTGTAGATGCATATCAGCTTTTCCGGAGTAAATCTAACAAACACATTTTGCCAGTTGCTGTGCTGTGGAATATCATTGTGTATCACTGTATCACCGACAAACCATTACACACAGTATACTGTGCTGTACATAGTACAGTACACTGTACAGCATGCCGTATTGCTTGGTAGTTCATGTATTAAGAAACAGACAATTGTAGCAAGAAATTTGTCTGAACTGTCCGAACTTATTACATGACCTTGCCATCGCCCTCATAATATTTGTGAATTAAATTGTAAGTCACATTTAGATTCACTACATTCACTGCGTCGGGAAGGCCAACAAAAACTACGAAAGTCTATCATGATCAAAATCAATCCTTATCACCTGTCTTAATTTTGAGTAATAATATAGACAGGAACTGGAGCAAAACTTTAATCGACGGAAAGATGCAAACTAAATCACAGGCTACACTGAGCAGCATAAGATGTATTTTAAAGGTGAAATAAGCGTAAGGTAGGCGAAATTAGGCTTGTCTTTGTTATATTAGTTCTCAAGTCTTAATGCGTCTCCCTTCTACAACGATACATTAAAGCGTCTCACTTCTACAACGGAACGTTAAAGCGTCTCACTTCTACATCGATACGTTAAAGCGTCTCACTTCTACAACGATACGTTAAAGCGTCTCCCTTCTACAGCGATACGTTAAAGCGTCTCACTTCTACAACGATACGTTAAAGCGTCTCACTTCTACAACGATACGTTAAAGCGTGTGGAGGAATGTACCCCTACGATAAAGTGTAGTGTAAATGTTGCTATACTTAGCTTGTAGATGCATCCACGATTATCCAGCCACCCCAATAATCGATGGTTGATGCCGACGTTCACATTCCCCACAGGGCTGTATGGCAAGACAAAATCACACATGAGACTATGTTATTGCCCCAAAGGAGCGTATGCTCATATGCGTGGACTTAAAAGTCCACGCATAACCGCCGTCAATAGGTAAATTTTGATGCTCCTGACATACAAGAACTGTGCAGTTCCCTGCCTGGCAAGAACACAAAAACATACCTTGCTCGTGTAATGTGAGCGATGGTGTTGACTCCACCATATATGGCAGAAATGCTGTCTTGATTTGTAGAATGCCGCTGATGAATCACTGTCTTGTTAGATGACACAAACTCATTGTCCCTTTACATTCTTCAATTTCAGTCTTTTTGCAGTAGTAAGAAGATGCGCACACTTCTGAATATACCGCGATTTTATTCACTAAACGCACTGGAACAGAGTTCTTATCTGATTTCCCAATGTTAGTGGAGATTAAATTAGAATAACGGACGCGTACGACTAATGTCTTTGTTAGGTTAAACCCTTCGTCGCAGCTCCCGTCCTCGTGTCCGAGTTTAATCTGACCCCCTCGTGCTTCAGCGGGGCTTGGCATCGTTGACATCAGCACAATTTCAACAATTGCTACATGCTGCTACAAGTGGCATTTAAAATGCTTGTGTTCTCTAAATACTTCGATCACTGGAGCACATGACTGTAATGTTCAAGTGTAGAAACTAATACAGCAGTTTACTATAATTTTCCTGTTATGGCAAAGAGTTACATTTATCTCAAATGCCTATTGACTCACATATACTCATTGCTACTTGGTCAGACAACACGTGACACACTGTGGTCAGTTCATCTGGTATTAGTTAATTTGTTTTCGCAGCCAGACACGTCTCGTCTGGCCCTTTCTAAGGGCGGAAAGGGTAGGGCCCTTAAAAAGGGTAGAAAGGGTGGAAACCCCCCCTCCTTTGGAGAATTATCTCCACAAAGCGTCTCACTTCTACAACGATACGTTAAAGCGTCTCACTTCTACAATGATACGTTAAAGCGTCTCACTTCTACAACGATACGTTAAAGCGTCTCACTTCTACAATGATACGTTAAAGCGTCTCACTTCTACAACGATACGTTAAAGCGTCTCACTTCTACAATGATACGTTAAAGCGTCTCACTTCTACAACGATACATTAAAGGGTCTCACTTCTACAACGATACATTAAAGGGTCTCACTTCTACAACGATACATTAAAGGGTCTCACTTCTACAACGAGTTCTATCTTGTGTTATTAGTCATCCTTATCGTTGGACTTTTAAGAGATTGCCTGAATATTTTCTTTTTCTTTCTTTTTTGTACTTTTTTTTCTTCCTCCAACTTCTCGATTTGATTTCTCTCATAACTCGAGAATGCCTCATCCAATCGACTTCAAATTTTCAACAATTGTGTGGGGTAACGAGGACAACATTCCTGAATCAACTGGCATGTTCACGTGCCCTATGACTAAAGTTGAACTCATTCCTCAGCATCGTAGAACGGCTGGGATATGTTCCACAAACCCGAGCGGGGTAGAATCATCGTTCAAAAAGGCGTCAAAGATTTCTACGTCGACGAAGATTGAAAATGAAATGTGTTAGCAAAGTCTTAAGTATTTTATGTGTAAAATAGTGTGAAATTTTTATTCCCGAAAAATTAGTTAAATAATTTTCAGTTTACCTTTTTGTGATCGGCTTCAATATTTATTGGTTGATGGATCTTAGGACTAGGATGTTGCTTATTAATCTTCGTTTGCGTGCAGGAAAATTTGTTGATAAAGTAAAATAGGAAAAAAATTGAAACCGTTGGGATACTTGGCATAACTGGAGAATGATTTATCTGATTGGCTTCAAATTTTCAACACTGGTGTGGCAACGTGAACCTTGTGTTCATGCTGTTCACCTTGGCTGCCATAATTCCCAATTTGCCAGTTTTTATTGAATAAACAGAAATAATAATTTTGTGCTAAATAACTAAAGAATGTTTCTACTGATTGGCTTCAAACTTCTATCATTGGTGGGCTTTACGAAAACACTCCATTTGAGTTGTGTAAATTTAAGATTGCAATTTTCGTTAAGCAAGCTGTTACCCACATAATAACTAGGGAATACCTCTTCTGATCAGCTTCAAAACCTAAATACTTATGTATCTTAAGAGGCAGGATTTTTTTCATTAATTTTTGGCTGGGGAAAGGATGGGCCATGTTGCTTTTTTTATGTTTTTGCCAATTTTGTGAATTTGGAGTTTTGTAATTAAAATCATTAGTTTTTAAAAAACTGAAGAGAATTTTAAATAGAAGATAAATTTGAAGAGTAAACTGAAAAAAGATCCTCGGTCAAGAACATTGTTGAACATTTGTATGTAATGTTCACTAAGCTTACGTAAAACTTACTTACATTCTTACTTTCTTAAAAGCTGGTCAATCTTACAAGAGAAAAGTTTAGATAATTGTTTGGGGGCGTGTGTAGGTTCCAATTTAAGTTTTTTAAATTATTAAAATTGAAATACTGCTTTTCATGCTATAATTTCCGAGTGAGGCAACTGATTAACTTGAACCCTTCCATGCTGATTACATGATAACGCAGCATCTAAGCGGCTTCAAGCTTAATTAACGTGTGTATTTTAGGATAGATATCTTTTTGGTTCCTCTGAAAGGTTGGAATTAGGTTCATGTCTTTATATGTCTTAGTTTACTTTTATTTTATTGAAGCAATTTGAATATTAGTTTCCATATGATAACTTGTGAATGCCTCTAGTGATTTCATTCAGATCTTGAACTTTATTGCTAAGTAATAACCCGCTTGTGGGATCCTGGGGTCCAAATATACAGATCAATTAATCTCCTGAGTTTCTGTCTCCATGTGATTTATTATTGAACATTGATAAGTGTTCATTGCACTTCAGTTATTCCTTGAACACTAATATTTAAATTCATTGTTAACTAATGCCTCACGCTGCACTTCAAAGGTCGTGTACCGAGGTGCTGGCGACTGGGATTATAGATTACGGGGATATGTTCCTCGGATTACACAGCGAATGAAATATATCTAGTAATTATTATATACTCAGATGCAGTGGTAAATCCGTGTGGGTCCTTCAGTGCAAGGAATGTTGGAGGCTCGATCCTCAGTCCATTCAGTGATATTCTACAGAGAGTCTTCAGTCACAGTAGAGCAACTGCAGAGCTCACTTTAAATCTGTCCTGTGTTTCAAAGTTTTCGTTATATATAACAGTGATGGTGTAAAGCACCACGTTAAATGAGGAAACATTAAAGTAATAGGTAATGCTGAAAGTTAAAGATATTTCTGTGGTTAAGCCTCGCCCCACCCCAATGCAATCACATAATTTAAATATTTACATTTTTTAGCGTAGTACAATGATAATCTATCAAAAGCTCATATTTTGCGTGAGGATACACTGGATTAAATGAGATCTTGTAAAATGTTTAATACTTACAGCAAATATTTCCATACCACACACTAATGAATTTTTACGTGTGTATTTTTTAAAGGAAGATTTAATTAAAGTTGGCTTTTACATTTAAAATCTCTTTAATTTATGAGTGAAAACCTGTAAATTATGCTGACTAGGAGTTGATAAAAGGATAAATAATTATAACAAACATTTATTTCATCGCCTTTCCTAACGAGACAGTGTCATGATTCTACAGAGGTTACTAAATGTATTATCCTCTCAAGCGGTATACCTGGAGCATACCTGGAGAGAGTTTCGGGGGTCAACGCCCCCGCGGTACGGTCTATGACTAGGCCTCGTAGTCTGGAATCAGAAATTAAATGCTCAGTTTTCTGTTTTTATCCCTTCATCGACTCCTAGTTAGCACAATTTTCAGATGCTTTAGCTATAAACTAAAGGTAATTTAAATAATATATATTACCGTCTAGAACTAGAATGTTTTAAATCAACTGTTTTATTTACATCTGACGTTATTGCTGCTCTGGGCTAGAAGCTGAACTCCTTATGAGGAGTATTCTACATTTCTGATCTCAGTTTTAGGGACCAACTTCTTTTTGGGGGTTGAAACATCCCCAGACTCTCCACAATCTCTCCAACTTCAGCTCCAAGAGATTACTAGCTTTCCTGTACCTCATAGATATTGCACAATAGATAGTCATTGCTCAAGACTTTATCTAGAATAGGAACGAGTTAAATAATCGAAAGCCCAGTTATAGAAGTAACAGCCATTAATTAATTAGGTAAATGAGGGGGTAAAAAAATAGATAAGGACTTATAAATGCGTATATCTGAGATAGGGAATAATAACGAAAGATATATTATATTAATTATGAGACTAGCGGAAGACAATTAAGATAGAATAAAACTTAGTCATGGTCATATTTAAAGTTTAGCAGTATAAAGACATACTACAGTTAACCAGCTAGGCATACCATAAATCAGAGAATACCACAAGAACTAGCCTATCACGCAGTGCTATATATACTATGAGGTACAAGGTGTAATATGGGGTACAAGGTGTAATATGGGGTACAAGGTGTAATATGGGGTACAAGGTGTAATATGGGGTACAAGGTGTAATATGGGGTACAAGGTGTAATATGGGGTACAAGGTGTAATATGGGGTACAAGGTGTAATATGGGGTACAAGGTGTAATATGGAGTACAAGGTGTAATATAGGGTACAAGGTGTAATATGGGGTACAAGGTGTAATATGGGGTACAAGGTGTAATATGGGGTACAAGGTGTAATATGGAGTACAAGGTGTAATATGGAGTACAAGGTGTAATATAGGGTACAAGGTGTAATATGGGGTACAAGGTGTAATATGGGGTACAAGGTGTAATATGGGGTACAAAGTGTAATATGGAGTACAAGGTGTAATATGGGGTACAAGGTGTAATATGGGGTACAAAGTGTAATATGGAGTACAAGGTGTAATATGGGGTACAAGGTGTAACATGGGGTACAAGGTGTAATATGGGGTACAAGGTGTAATATGGGGTACAAGGTGTAATATGGGGTACAAGATGTAATATGGGGTACAAGGTGTAATATCTAGAGGTACACACAAAGCTTAAGCAATAATAACACCTGTGGATCATCTTAAGATTAATTATATAAGTAATAGATAAGAACAAGAACAAATAAATGGAATAAATGCAATAAATGGAGCACAACATTAATGGGGGGTCTAAGTTATTAGTAAAGGCTGCGAATAAACTTGATTTATTGGTTCACTGCTAGACCTGAAGGTATCCCCCTCTTCCACAAGCTGTTTCTTCTACCTTACGTAACGCAAAAGGAGTAGTACAGAGTGCAACATGAGTTTCTAATGAAGATATCGTGCCAGTTAGAAGTGAAGTTCACAAGTTATCACATAGAAAATAATATCCTAATTTCTTTCTTCAATGAAAATGCCAAATTGGCACCTATACTGGCACCTATACTCGCCAAAGCCAATTCGAACCGTTAAGAATAAAAAAGCAATACCGTGACTGGAACAAGATACAAATAACCCACTCATAGAAGAGTAAAACTTCGTTTCGGTCCGAAATGTCGTCAAAAGTTTCATTCTCCTGTGAGCGGACTATTTTTGTATCCCACGAAATCGTAATATCACGATTGCAAACAAACCAGGGTACGGGTGGGGATTGAACTCACGGCAAATGAGTGGTAAAACTCCACGCCAGCACGTAAGCCACTGGGCCAGCTGGCTACAGTGGCTTACACGCTGGTCTGGAGTTTTACGACTCACTTGCCGTGAGTTCAATCCCCACCCGTACCCTGGTTAAGATACAACAGTCTGTAAAGTTAAAACCAATCAGAAGAGGAATTCTCTAGTTATCTCACAGAGATAAATATCTCAAGATACACCAGCACTTTAAGTTTGAAGACGCTCGAAAGTTACATTCCCATATTAACAGCACTGAAAGCTAGAAGCTGATTGGATGAGGCGTTTAAAAATTAACACGTAAAAACCAGTATTTAAATTTTCAAACTTTCGGTAATAATATTAGTAGTCAGTACTGAAAGTTTGAGGCGATCACAAGAGGCTTTCTCAAATTATTACATGGAAAACAAAATAGGGAAATGGTCTAAATCAAAACGGTCAGAGGGCAGCAGCACATGTCAACAGTTACATGTTCTTACGTCTTGCTCTCAGATTACGAACGAAATATTTGAGGAAGAAACAACTCCGTAAATGAGTTCATGCGCCGCCTCTGAAATAGATGTGTGTTGTGTCACTGCGGGGATCTGAGAAAGGTAGCCCCATATTCTATAAGCCCAGCCCAATCTACCTAAATGCACGGAAAACTGAATTAGTTTCCAATGCCGGTAAATATGTAAATATCAACAGTGAAGATACGAAGCCACTCATGAGAAGCATTCACATGCTATTACATGGAATCAAATTTCCCAGATTCTTCAATCAAAAATGGGAATTGGCAGCTACACAGCCCAAAATCATTTAGTCTTCCACTAATAAACATTATCTTAGAAAGTTTGAAGTCAATCAGAAGTCATTATCTTGTTGTCTCCCAGATGGCAATGTCCCAAAATACACCAGTACTTTACGCTTGAAGCCGCTTTGAAGTTTCATTCTCAAATAAATGCAGTTGAAGGTTTCAAGCCGACCGGATGAGGCATTCACAATAATTGTATGAAAACCGGCATTTAAATATTTCCTATTTTTTCTTATTTCAGTCCCAGCCTTTCTTCATGTGTCAGTATTTATGGTTTAAACCAGATTAAGAGCATTCTACAGTCACTGTAATCAATGTATTTAATGAAATTGGCAAATTACAACTTACGCAACCCAAACCCAGGGTGGTTTCTCTGAGAAAAGCAGACCACAGCTTAAAGTTTGAAGCCTACAGGAGGAAGCATTGTCCAGTTATTACACAGAATCCATCCTTCTAAGTTTATTTAATATATTAGTAAATTAGCATATTTGAAATCACACAGTGTAAGTCCACCAAGATTGATGGACTGAACACATCGACTCCAGACTGAGGGACTGATTACCTCAAACTCTTCATCTTTAACCGTTTCTCAACATTTGACTGAAGAAGCAATGCCTGGCGAAACGTTTCCAGAATAGAGATTAGCAAGTGTTGCACAAGTGTCTTATTGATCCATGAGGCTCTTAATTGAGACCTATTGCACGTGGGACCAAAGAAAGCTGTTCCACGGGCGAAACGTTCTAATAAAGTTCCTCGCTTAAAAATAATATGTACACTGCCCCAAATCAATGGGGTCTTTTATTTTAGTAAAGCCCATCGACGCTGACATTTTGAAATCAACAAGGAAAGATGTTCTCCAGTTATTGTTCAGTATTTGATTTTCAAGTTTCTTAACTAGGCTAAAAATAAGCAAATTTTCATCTACAAAGTCTAATCTTACAGGGATCCTCGTGTGCGTAATGTTACAGGGATCCTCGTGTGCGTAATGTTATAGGGGATCCTCGTGTGCGTAATGTTACAGGGATCCTCGTGTGCATGTTGGACTCGTGCTAATGTTACAGGGATCCTCGTGTGCGTAATGTTACAGGATCCGGGAAATTACAGGATCTTGTGCGTAATGTTACAGGGATCCTCGTAGTGCGTAATGTTACAGGGATCCTCTGCGTATTAGGGATCCTTGTGCGTAATGTTACAGGGATCCTCGTGTGCGTAATGTTACAGGGATCCTCGTGTGCGTAATGTTACAGGGGGATCCTCGTGTGCGTAATGTTACAGGGATCCTCGTGTGCGTAATGTTACAGGGATCCTCGTGTGCGTAATGTTACAGGGATCCTCGTGTGCGTAATGTTACAGGGATCCTCGTGTGCGTAATGTTACAGGGATCCTCGTGTGCGTAAGATGCATCAGCCTTTAGAGAAGCATACGCACGTCATATTAAGGGAAATTCCACCTTTTTAGTAACAAAAAGTGACAAATTGGTACCGACGCGTTGCAGGAACAGTTCCAACCTTCTACGTGGGATATACAACAGTGTGGTAAGTTTGAAGCCGATCAGAAGTAGCTTTCATAAGCTACTGCGGTGAAATCAAATCCGTGAATGGAAGGTACAAAAATTGGCCTGAGAATACCTGCACGTGTCAGTAGTTGCACGATCTTGCCCCAGATAAACTATACCAGCATTGAAAATTTGAAGCTGATCAGATAAGGCGTTCTTTAAGTTATAAATGGCAACCATGGTTGATGATAACGTATCAGGCAGCCGCTTCTAGGTGTCCTTCATGTGTTCCTAATAGCCATCACTAGTTTAAAGTGATTAAACTTCTTTGAATGGAATGACATTAAATTTGAATCTCTGGGAAACACAGGGAAAGATGGAATATACCTTCTGCTATACCGAGTAAAGATACAAAGGAGAGTAATAGAACGATAGATAAACGTACTAGTTGTGTTGGATTTAGAGTGCCTATTAAATGCCAAAAAACGGTGCATGCGTAGTTATTAGCCTAATCCACGATCTGTACATACAGGTGAAGTGGCCACTAAGCGTATGTCTTCACTGAATGAGCACGACCTGGATGTTACAAGGATGACGTTCCCAGGATAGTGGATGTGTCTGGGGACTGGATGTTACGAGGATGACGTTCCCAGGATATGATGTCGGATGGATTTGGGTGACGCAATAGTGGATGTTGGAACTGATTAAAGGGTGACGTTCCCAGGATAGTGGATGTGTCTGGGGACGTGGATGTTACGAGGATGACGTTCCCAGGATAGTGGATGTGTCTGGGGACTGGATGTTACGAGGATGACGTTCCCAGGATAGTGGATGTGTCTGGGAACGTGGATGTTACGAGGATGACGTTCCCAGGATAGTGGATGTGTCTGGGAACGTGGATGTTACGAGGATGACGTTCCCAGGATAGTGGATGTGTCTGGGGACGTGGATGTTACGAGGATGACGTTCCCAGGATAGTGGATGTGTCTGGGGACGTGGATGTTACGAGGATGACGTTCCCAGGATAGTGGATGTGTCTGGGGACGTGAAAGTTACGAGGATGACGTTCCCAGGATAGTGGATGTGTCTGGGGACGTGGATGTTACGAGGATGACGTTCCCAGGATAGTGGATGTGTCTGGGAACGTGGATGTTACGAGGATGACGTTCCCAGGATAGTGGATGTGTCTGGGAACGTGGATGTTACGAGGATGACGTTCCCAGGACAGTGGATGTGTCTGGGGACGTGGATGTTACGAGGATGACGTTCCCAGGATAGTGGATGTGTCTGGGGACGTGGATGTTACGAGGATGACGTTCCCAGGATAGTGGATGTGTCTGGGACTGGATGTTACGAGGATGACGTTCCCAGGATAGTGGATGTGTCTGGGGACGTGGATCATTAGCAGATGACGTTCCCAGGATGTGATGTCTGGAACTGGATGTTCAGGATGCGTCGATAGTGATGTGTCTGGGAACTGGATTTACGAAACGTTAGATAGTATGTGTCTGGGACTGGTTTCATACGTTCCCAGGATTGATGTGTCTGGGGACGTGGTTATTGAAGATGACTTCCCAGGATAGTTGGGTGTGTCGGACTGATGTTAAGTGACGTTCCAGATAGTGATTGTCTGGGACGTGAATTACATGACGTTAATATGGATGTGCTGGGGACAATTACAGGATGACTTCCCAGGATAAGTCTTGATAAATGACTTAGATAATTCTGGGGCTATATTTTAAGATGACGTTCCAGATAGGAGGTGAGACTAAGTTGAAGGACTTCCAGGTATGATTTGAACATCATTAGAGATCTTCCTCCGTGATGCTTGAACTGAGACATTACATTTATCAACACGAAATTTGTATATTATCTCATGTTCCATATAATACCTTGTGTTACTTGAAATATTAGTGTAATAACTTGATAGTTATCTGTCACTCTCACTAGAAATATTATACTCTCCCAAGTATATATAGGAGAGTGTGAAATTTGGGTAATAACGTCCATAGATTTTCTCAATCTGCTCTCTGGGTACCAGCAGTGTCTGGGTACCTGGTAGTGTCTGGGTACCTGGCAGTGTCTGGGTACCTGGCAGTGTCTGGGTACCTGGCAGTGTCTGGGTACCAGCAGTGTCTGGGTACCTGGTAGTGTCTGGATACCTGGCAGTGTCTGGGTACCTAGCAGTGTCTGGGTACCTGGCAGTGTCTGGGTACCTGCATGGGTACCTAGTGTGCCAACCAGATGTCTGATCACTGAACAGTAAGTGTCAACTAGATTTTTTACTAACAAAATTTATATAAGGTGTGAATGTTTAATTTACATAAAACACCTCTATACAAACTCTGAAGAGAATTTTTAGTGCCATAATATCAAGAATCTCAGAAGTTCAATAGATCTTTCATTTGGATTGTTAACCCCGAAGGTTAATAACCCAGTATAATGCTTTACCATTATTACACTATAATTACTTTCCTTTGCCTTAAACAGTCCTGGACCTACTAACTGTATTTCTACAATTACTGATCATGATTGTGGTTGATAATAAAGTGTGAAAATTAATGAGCCGTGGTTTACAGGGCCACCACAGCTTGTGTCGTACTCAGCCGTGGTTTACAGGGCCACCACAGCTTGTGTCGTACTGAGACGTGGTTTACAGGGCCACCACAGCTTGTGTCGTACTGAGACGTGGTTTACAGGGCCACCACAGCTTGTGTCGTACTGAGACGTGGTTTACAGGGCCACCACAGCTTGTGTCGTACTGAGACGTGGTTTACAGGGCCACCACAGCTTGTGTCGTACTGAGACGTGGTTTACAGGGCCACCACAGCTTGTGTCGTACTGAGACGTGGTATACAGGGCCACCACAGCTTGTGTCGTACTGAGACGTGGTTTACAGGGCCACCACAGCTTGTGTCGTACTGAGACGTGGTATACAGGGCCACCACAGCTTGTGTCGTACTGAGACGTGGTTTACATGGCCACCACAGCTTGTGTCGTACTCAGCGAGTTTACGGGCCACACAGCTTGTCGTACTGAGACGTGGTTTGGGCCACCACAGCTTGTGTCGTACTGAGACGTGGTTTACAAGACCACCACAGCTTGTGTCGTACTCAGTCGTAGTACTCATAGTTCCTTTATGTTTTATATAATTTGGAAAGAAAATATGACTTATTTTTACTGATGCTGATATGGTGACCAACACAGCTGTTGCTTGTTAAACCTTGCAATATGCAGCTCAGCCAATCAGGGGACCATCAACCCTCTCTATACAATTTCATATCAATATGATATAGTAAGGTACCATAAACTAGCATTTTTACATAGTGGTATTAAGATTAAAACTTGTTTGGCAGATTTGGAAGTCTTTGAAATGCAACACTATTTTTCCTGTAAGTTCTTCGTTTATATATTATTATTTTTTTCATAAGAGATTTTCAGCACCGTGTCCAGTGGGTTATGAGATGATTTACTGTATCTTAAGTTAGTCGTTTATTTTTAATGCGTTTTATACAAATTCAAGAGGTAATATTGTAAATAAGTCCATTCAATGGCCTACACAACATTAATGGTAATAATATATTTATCTAACTCTTATTGTTGTAATTAAATTCGTTTGAAGATGTAACAGGAAAACTATATTCACCTTATGATGTGAGGGAACTGTAAACATTAGGGTGTTGGTGACCAGGGACGACAACAGTAGTGGTGCCAATGGTTCCACAACAGGAGGCAAGACTGAATACGTTTGTCTAAAAGTCATTAGTATTATAATTATTATTGTATATTCATGGAGAAGTACTAACCTCGTAGAGGTCATACAGCTCCTGGGAAATGAAAGACACAGAGGTTTACTTCATTCTGCAGCAATTATGAGAGACAGAAAAGACTACTTCACTTTAAAGATTAAATAATAAGAAATTTTGAAAAGCTGCTGCAACTGTGAAGAGCAGAGCCGGCATCTCTTCACTCCCAGAACACTGTATCAAGAGTCACTCTTAACACTATAGTTTCGTATTGAAATTTTGCTATGGTCACTATATATATTAATGTGACTCTTGTAGCCCTTAGCAGCAGCACTGGCGCTTCAGGGATCACTACGAAAGTAGAAGTGTTGCAGGTCATTAAGACATTTATACTGATACTTGTTTTGTTAATCTGTTAAAGAAAAAAAGTTATTAGGAAGGAGAGGGACCTGTGACTCATGTATTGTGTTCTTCAGAGCACTCCTGTGAATGAGACACAGTCAGCGGTGTTAGAAGAATCATTCCTGTGAATGAGACACAGTCAGCGGTGTTGGAAGAATCATTCCTGTGACTGAGACACAGTCAGCGGTGTTGGAAGAATCATTCCTGTGAATGAGACACAGTCAGCGGTGTTGGAAGAATCATTCCTGTGACTGAGACACAGTCAGCGGTGTTGGAAGAATCATTCCTGTGAATGAGACACAGTCAGCGGTGTTGGAAGAATCATTCCTGTGACTGAGACACAGTCAGCGGTGTTGGAAGAATCATTCCTGTGACTGAGACACAGTCAGCGGTGTTGGAAGAATCATTCCTGTGAATGAGACACAGTCAGCGGTATTGGAAGAATCATTCCTGTGAATGAGACACAGTCAGCGGTGTTGGAAGAATCATTCCTGTGAATGAGACACAGTCAGCGGTGTTGGAAGAATCATTCCTGTGACTGAGACACAGTCAGCGGTGTTGGAAGAATCATTCCTGTGAATGAGACACAGTCAGCGGTGTTGGAAGAATCATTCCTGTGACTGAGACACAGTCAGCGGTGTTGGAAGAATCATTCCTGTGACTGAGACACAGTCAGCGGTGTTGGAAGAATCATTCCTGTGACTGAGACACAGTCAGCGGTGTTGGAAGAATCATTCCTGTGAATGAGACAGTCAGCGGTTTTGGAAGAATCATTATAGAAGGTCAGAGATGCAATAAGTGATGTTGCAAGAATGTTTCTGGAGAATAGGTAGTATAATTAGCATTGGAAGCGTTTTCATATATAACGACAGCTCTCCTGCAAGGATTTTTCGTTTTATTATTTTTGCTGATTACAACCTGGCCAAAATATCAGACTTACTGACTGAGCGTTACTACGGAGGCGATCACTCAGTATTGAGAGCCACCACTTACCTCCAGCCAAGTTTATTCCAATCTTAAAAATTATATGAAATTTAGTCTTTATTATTGTTGCATTTAATTGATAAAATACGCAATTCCCTTTTAAATTAAATTCTTATTACATATTACAGGAATTTGATTCAAATAATTACAGCACACCATAATTGCATTTAAAACTTACAACCACTGAACAGAGATGTTAAACTAATTAATATTGAGAATTATTGTCGGCATTAGACTTATTGAATTTACTGTGTACATGGATTTGCTAGTTATCTTAAGCCAGTGTAATATTATTATAAATATTTGAGAAGAATTTACAGTACTTCAGATATATAACATATTCCATGGAAAGCAATGGTGGTGGGCATCGAAACTCATTAAAATTAAATAAATATTTCTGACCAGTTTTCACGTCAACTCATTCTGAGAAGAAACATCACTATTATTATTATTATTATTAGAATAACAATAAACAAATTAATCTAATTTAATTGAGATATATTATTCCCGTATTAGCATGCATTATTAAGATAAGTAAACAATAAGGCTTCTTGAACCTGAAAAACACGAGAAATTTATATATATATATATATATATATATATATATATATATATATATATATATATATATATATATATATATATATATATATATATATATATATATGTAAGATAGAGTAGGTTTGCAGAGGAACAAGGGGTTTTAGGAAGGTTAAGTAGGGTAGGTAATGTGCAGGTCAAGTATTTATCTTGAAGGACGTTAGTGGACAACTTCGATAAAGGAGGAAGTAACTGTGTTTATATCTATGAGAGTGGACGTATCAGCAGATGTGTCTATGAGAGATGAAGTGACTCAAGCAACTGACCAGGGTGAAAAGGTAAGTGATGCATTAACGCATCTGTGGAGACAAAGAACCTTATCCACAGTGTTGGTACCACTATACTCTAGTATAGTGGTACCACTATATGAGTGCGAAACAGGTTTTAAACGTCGCAGTGAGAGGCGGCTCAAAACATAACTCAAACACTTCTTGGGATCTTCATACAGGAAATTCTATGGTTGGCTAACCTACAGGAATGACCTACTTCCACCTATGTTTTTGAACAAGGTGATATTACCTACGACTGCTTCGCTTCACCTGTCTTCAGTATATAAGCTCCTCCGCGCATATGTTGCACTCTTTTCAAGACCACATCAGGCTGAGGGACTGATTACCTCAAACTCCTTCTGATCATCAACCATTCTTCTCTGTATTGGACTGAGGAAGCCACTGGTTGGCGAAACGTTTCCATAATAAATATGATCAAGTGTTACACAGAGATTAAAATGACTATATATAGACGGAGAGGAGGTGTGACACACAGTGACCTGAAAATTGACATATTTGAGATGAGGTCAGGTAGGCATTGAGGTCATGTGATTAATGTGTTGTTAGGCAGGTGCTACTTTGCCTGTTATCATATATGCTAATGTTTTTTTTAAATTTGTGGCTTCCATAGAATACTGGAAGCTACAAAAATTAAAAAAAAAAACATTAACATACATGATACTCAACCAGGCACAGCAGCACCTGCCCTGCAACACAGGAGTCACATGACCTCATTGCCTACCTGACCTCATCTCAAATATGCCATTTTTCAGGTCACCACGCCTCACACACACCTCACTCACACCTCACTCACACCTCACTCTCCGCCTAAATATACCGTCATACCCTGTGCGTTGTCTAATAAATATGTCAAAGTGTTTGTTCACGTTTTTTTAAACTAATCTGTCGGTATCTACTTCCAATGTTCATACCATTGTGAATATCAAAATGGTATACAATACCAACAGGTTAGTAAGACACATAGGCAACAGTTAGACATCTTTATTCCGAAACGTTTCGCCAACATTTTTTCAGACTATGGAACAATTCCTCTTCTCCAGGCTGAGGGACTGACCACCTCAAAACTACGTCTTCAAGGCTGATGGACTGATTACATTTTCACATCTCTACTGCTTCTACCAACTTTTCTGTTCTCGACTGAAGAAGCCTACTGTGTAGGCGAAACGTTTCGGAATAAAGATGCATAACTGTTGCATATGTGTTACTTTATACCGTTATTTAGCTTATAAGTACCATAGTTATTTTCTTTCCGCTGTAATAAAATCTTACATTTGTCTTAATAAACTGCATTTCCCATTAATAAAGATCGACACCATGCCTAGCCCTTCTAGGGCAGGGTAGGTGCCTGAGCCAGAGCTTGCTTTCACCTGCGGCTCACAAGACTGCTCTTCCCATTAGATCCCTTGGGCAGGGAAGTTGGCAGACCAAAGATGGGTCTAGCTTCTCCCTACGAGCCCTGTGAGGGCGGGGAATGTGGCTAGGCCTGGGGACCGTTGGTCCCACAGATGAGGAGGTCCCAAGTACCTCCTCCCATGGCAGACGTTAGTCTGAGATACTCCCGAGAAAGGGAACCAAGGCCGGGTCACCACTTGGACAAGGCCCGGGCCGGGAGAGTCCCGGCGAATCAACAAGAAGAAGAACATTAATAAAGGTCGATCACCATGCCCAGCCCTTCTAGGGCAGGGTAGGTGCCAAGGCTGGAGCTTGCTACCATCTGCAGCTCGTAAGCCTGCCCTTCCCGTTAAGGAAGGTGGCAGACCAGAGAGGCCTAGCATCAATCTACCTCCATGCCTCGTGCTGGTGGGGAATGTTGCTAGGCCTGGGGCCAGTTGGTCCCACCGCTGAGGGGTATCCCCTCCCATGGGAGACATAGGTCTCTGACACTCCCACGCCAGGGAACCGGGTCGCCATCTGGTAAAGACCCGGGCCGGGAATTCTCCCGGTGAATCAACACCTCCTCCTCCATTAATAAATATTTCTCTTTAATAAACTGCATTTCCACTATGGTATTTGAGAAGGTAGATCTCAAATACCATAGTGAAAAAAAATTAGTTTTCGAAAGGCAACAACACCCCCTTCGCAACACTGTGTTAAGACTCGCTGATTAATTTATATCTTCAAGGTGGCTTCGAATTGTTTCTTCAGTTATTGACTTCGTCAATTTTTCCACAGTGGAGGTTAGGCTAGTTGCCCTATAATTCGAAGTTAATGTCCTATCTGCTGCTTTGTAGACAGGTATCACATGTGCCATTTTAAGCAACCACAAACATAGTTGTATAAATATTTTTTTCTACATTGCAATAGACAGCAGAAAGTGAGACTATTAATTATAATTTCTTCAGGATGGCTGGCATCGACGAGGCACACTGAGGCCCGACAGACTGACACGCGTGATAGACACCAGCTAGACAATGAAACAAATATAGTACCATCCAGGCTGCCGCATTCTCTCTCTTCTCGTAAACAAAAACTCTTCAGGAACTTATTATTATTATTATTATTATTATTATTATTATTATTATTATTTCAATAATAATAATAATAATAATAATAATAATAATAATAATAATAATAATAATAATAGATTCTAAGGGATTGAAGGGTAGAATAATTTCCCTGGATCAAGAGCTTTGTACGAGCATCTAGGCACCACACTTGAAGGGACTGACATACCACGCAGCTGACTCCACTCCACATCATTTGTTCTTGAGAAAATATTCGTTTCACCGTAGAAAAACGCCTGGTATTAGTAACTGAGTCTGCTGGGAAGACTGGATGTACATGAAGTGTAATTGTTCTTAGCTGACTTTGATCCCTCTTAGACATCCAGAGTGTTGATCCAGCGGATGCTACTTGCTGGTCGCTGAGCATCCATCAAAACTAAGAGACATGCAGATTAACATACATATTAAGTGTTTTCATGAAATATATTGCTAACATATATTTATATGTAAAGGAACTTACCTGTTGTGCGCTCTACCGCCTTCACCATAGGGCGTTTAAGAGGAAGGAATCGGAACTAATACCTACAGTATTGTATTCTGTCAATGTACAAACCGCGTTTCCTGCGCCACATCCATATTTCTGTTTATTCATTGATAGTTGTTTATTACAATTTAATCTGAGTTTACAGACTGTATGGCCTTGAGGGAGGGAAGAATAAATCTACTGTTAAAGCTCTTGGGCTGACGGAAGGAGTTCGGTTGGGTTATGGAATATAATACAATAAGTACTAGTTCCAATTCCTTTCTTTTAGAAGCCTGGTGGTGGGAATGGTAGAGCGTTGGACGGTTAGTTTACAGACTGTGGTTTGCGTCAGCCGTGCGTCTTTCTGTTTATTCATTCAAAGTTTTTTATTACAACTTAATCTGAGTTCATTTTACCATGTACCCACAGATGCCACTCCATAAATAATGCATTATGGTTAATAATAACTCTTGTTCATTTATTAACAAGACATTATATGTGACGAAGAACAAAAAGGCACAAACCGTGACTGGAACAATACACATATATACTGGCTCCCTCTATCTTTGGTGTTAGTGTGACTTTGTAAATGGTCCAAGACGGACCGAAACGTCGTGGTAAGCTCCTCTCTTCTATGTGCGGGTTACCTGTACATTATATGTGACATTCATTCAGTTATTACCACTACACTGTTGACCATCCTTGCCCAGTGACTCTCCCCAGGCGGCTGTTTGTTACCTGGAAGGATTACATGTTTTTTTCTTTCGAGTGAGCATTTTCTCCAACATAAGTCATTGCAATATAATGTTAAATAATTTAACTTTAGAATGGTAAACGGTTCGTTTTTTGACTTTTGTTTTAATGCCTGGCGTTGTTAATGTGCTTTAGATTTATATGAAGAAATACTGGCTTTGGGCACTTGATGGTAATGGTTTCACTTTCATCAAATGTTTTCGTAGCTGCTGAAGCCTGAGAATAAATCCTGATATTGGTTGAGTTTATTACTGTGGAATATATACTTTAGAAAGAAATGGAATATAGAGTGCAAATTGTGGGACCCATAGCCACCGAGTAGATAAAAAGAGTTTCCAGGAAATATATTAGCCGCTGGAATATTTCACTTCTCCTACCATCCCATTTTCTATTTTTCAAATAGATATATTTATTGTGTAACATGTTTCAAAGAACTTAAAATATTCATAGATGATACAAAGATGGAATATACGAAACAAGAGGTTTTAGGGGACATATTACAAAGATCATATCGCACATACCTCTTTCAGCTTCTCTGAACTCAGGAGTGTACCCAGGATACAGCATGCATTATCTCTCTAAACTGCAGCACTGAACCGCTTTAACTGAAAACTGGCTTCCCTGGGATCCATAGTTGCTCTGATGAGTAAGTCTTTCACCATGGGCCAAGGGTCTCTGAGCATACAGGAAAAAACAAATAATGATGGGCAAGTTCACCGTATTTTCTAGACTTTTTGAGACTGCCACTCCTTCCTCCCTGGTGTACTGGAGACAGGTATCAATCATTGTGGATATACATGTGTAGTCCCACACCACCTGCTTGCTGTCCATCCAGGCTTGCAAGATAATTCCATCTGGATGCTTTTGATTGTCATCGGATCTGCATAGTTGGAGCTGTTTCTTTAATGCTGAGCATTCAGCCAGTGCATCCATAATTATCATTTATTAGCGTAATTATATGTAAGTGTAATCTTTACCTTTAATCCATAAATAACGCTCACGTAGGAGAATGGAACTTATGACAATGTTTCGGTCCGACTTGTACCATTCATTAGTTAATGGTACAATTAGGACCGAAACGTCGTTATAAGTTTCCTTCTCCCATGTGTGTTGTGTGTGTGTGTGTGTGTGTGTGTGTACTCACCTAATTGTACTCACCTAATTGTGGTTGCAGGGGTCGAGACTCAGCTCCTGGCCCCGCCTCTTCGCTGTCCGCTACTGGGTCTCTGCTCTCCCTGCTCCATGAGCTTTATCATACCTCGTCTTAAAACTGTGTATGGTTCCTGCCTCCACTATATCTTTCTCTAGACTATTCCACTTCCTGACTACTCTGTGGCTGAAGAAATACTTCCTAACATCCCTTTGACTCATCTGAGTCTTCAGCTTCCAGTTGTGTCCCCTTGTTTCTGTGTTCCCTCTGTGTGTGTGTGTGTGTGTGTTATATGTGGATGTGTGTGTGTGTGTGTTATATGTAGATGTGTGTGTGTGTTATATGTGGATGTGTGTGTGTGTTATATGTGGATGTGTGTGTGTGTTATATGTAGATATGTGTGTGTTATATGTGGATGTGTGTTATATGTAGATGTGTGTGTGTTATATGTGGATGTGTGTGTGTGTTATATGTGGATGTGTGTGTGTGTTATATGTGGATGTGTGTGTGTGTTATATGTGGATGTGTGTGTGTGTGTTATATGTAGATGTGTGTGTGTGTGTTATATGTAGATGTGTGTGTGTTATATGTGGATGTGTGTGTGTGTTATATGTGGATGTGTGTGTGTGTTATATGTGGATGTGTGTGTGTGTTATATGTGGATATGTGTGTGTGTGTTATATGTGGATGTGTGTGTGTGTTATATGTAGATGTGTGTGTGTGTTATATGTGGATGTGTGTGTGTGTTATATGTGGATGTGTGTGTGTGTTATATGTAGATGTGTGTGTGTTATATGTGGATGTGTGTGTGTGTTATATGTGGATGTGTGTGTGTGTTATATGTGGATGTGTGTGTGTGTTATATGTGGATGTGTGTGTGTGTTATATGTGGATGTGTGTGTGTGTGTTATATGTGGATTATTGCAGTCACGGTAATCTGCCTTTTTATTCTTTGTATTTAATTATAATTATTGATGTGGCATTTACCAGTGACTCTGTTAACCTAGTTAATATGAAATTTACCACTGAATCGGTTAACCTAGTTAATGTGGTATTTACCAGTGAATCTGTTAACCTAGTTAATGTGGTATTTACCAGTGAATCTGTTAACCTAGTTAATGTGGCATTTACCAGTGAATCTGTTAACCTAGTTAATGTGGTATTTACAAGTGAATCTGTTAACCTAGTTAATGTGGCATTTACCAGTGAATCTGTTAACCTAGTTAATGTGGCATTTACCAGTGAATCTGTTAACCTAGTTAATGTGGCATTTACCAGTGAATCTGTTAACCTAGTTAATGTGGCATTTACCAGTGAATCTGTTAACCTAGTTAATGTGGCATTTACCAGTGAATCTGTTAACCTAGTTAATGTGGCATTTACCAGTGAATCTGTTAACCTAGTTAATGTGGCATTTACCAGTGAATCTGTTAACCTAGTTAATGTGGCATTTACCAGTGAATCTGTTAACCTAGTTAATGTGGCATTTACCAGTGAATCTGTTAACCTAGTTAATGTGGCATTTACCAGTGAATCTGTTAACCTAGTTAATGTGGCATTTACCAGTGAATCTGTTAACCTAGTTAATGTGGCATTTACCAGTGAATCTGTTAACCTAGTTAATGTGGCATTTACCAGTGAATCTGTTAACCTAGTTAATGTGGCATTTACCAGTGAATCTGTTAACCTAGTTAATGTGGCATTTACCAGTGAATCTGTTAACCTAGTTAATGTGGCATTTACCAGTGAATCTGTTAACCTAGTTAATGTGGCATTTACCAGTGAATCTGTTAACCTAGTTAATGTCGCCCAGACAGGTAAGTTTGTCGCCTGGTGAGAGTTTGAAGTTACGAGATCACTAGGCATATGTATGGTCTTCATCCCTGGTTGGCAGCCGGCTAGGCTTGTGTTATGTATGTGGCACAGTGGGTACACTGTACGTTTTCTGGCTCAACAATGTCACTTGCCTTGAAGGCGGTTGTTATTATACAGCAATGCTCCAGCCTGCAGAGAACAAGTGACTTCAAGAGTATAATCACTGGCTTAGCACCTCTTGTATTGAACGTTCTAGTTATTCAGTCGATTATTTTCCTTATGGTTGCGATATCAACATTGTTATGATCCTTGAATGTGATATATTTTGACATTACCACCCCCCTAACGAATGATTCGAGTTTGTCTTGTACTCCGTTTCAGTCTCTATTCCTCCATTCTTCCATAGCAGAGCATCTGAACTTGTCCTCAATGAACATCACATGGTTGTCCGAGGCCCTCTGGAAGATTCACCTGAAGATTCACTATCAGTGACGGATGCCAGAGAAACTGGTGTCATCAACAAAAGATGTAATGGTGCTATAATTTATGTCCTTGTCTATGTCAAATATAAGAATGAGAAATAGAAGTAGGGCGAGTCTGTGCCTTGAGGAACAGAACTTTTCACTTTGTTTTAATGCGACTTCACTTTGTTTACTATTACTCTGTGATCTAAACGTACCCTCTTTTCGAGATATTCCTTTTGCACACATTCTGAACATTGTCACACCATGGTCACACTTGTCACACTGTAGCTTATCTTCCAGTGCATCCAAGACCATGTTATAATGGCCAAGTAATGATTGTGAAAGTTAGGTAAAAGGACACAGGTGCAACTATTGTGACATTTATTGTGGCAACGTTTCGCTCTCTAGGAGCTTTTTCAAGCCGGTTTGACAAAGCTCCTGGAGAGCGAAACGTTGCCACAATAAAATGTCACATTAGTTGCACTTGTGTCATTTTACCTAACTTATTGTAGGTAATTCTACTAACATTATTATAACTGTGAAAGGCAGAAGCGACCAGTTCTAAACTCATGCTGCCATGGATTGTACAGCTGTTGGTCTTCCATGTGACTGGCAACCCATTCAAAGATTTTGATAAGTGAATTTAACGTTAGTGGTCTATATATAGTTTTTCGCGATTGCTATGCTGCCACCTTCATGGAGTGGAGCAATATTGGCGGATTTTAATGACACTTGTATCCAGGCTCTTTCTTCACAGAATACTGAAGACCAGGAATATTCGTTTCTTTCGGTTTTTGACGATTATAGAGTTGCACGAGTCTAGGTCTGGGTCAGAATGCATGGGCTTGCTGTCGATGGATTTTTCAGTTAACTAGGCTACATAAGAAATCGAGATGTGGGATTTATTCTGAGTCTCATTTATGAAACACTCATTTGGATCGTCGTTCTGTAGACTGAAGGGTTATTCAGTGATCAAAGAGTCGTACTGTGGCTTCAGTATTTTACGCATTTCCTGAGTGTAGCTTCAAACATCCAAAAATTGTGGCTCCTAATGTAATTTATTCCTGTTAAATCACATTAAATACTAAAAAATTCTGTTTAGTAGAATATAATGTAACTTCGGAATTTCTATGTCTAGCATTATAAATATTAATAGGAGAGAAGTAAATAATGAGACTGAATGGCATAGGAATGCAGACAGTAGCTTGAGTAGAACTATCACTCACTATGATATCATGTACGTTTATAGAGCAACTTGCAATACGAACAGACTGACTCAAGACTCACAGATGATCAAAATGCAAACTATATGGTCAGCCATATAGTCACTTTCTTGAATACTCTGTGCTTAATTAATTGTCCACTTACTGAGGAATATAGAGATAGACAGTATAATACTTTGTGGTATGTCGACTTATATTATTAATGAAGATACCAGACATAAACAATTGGTTGTAAAAAATAAGTCATTTGTGAATATAAATCCAGATGTACTCCTAACCCTTTATGGGCTTAGTGCCTAGATCTTTTGTGTATCCATATACTCTTGCGCTACCCTACACAAGATGGATATGGGGTGCACAATAAACTAGCCACTTCGGCAGCAAAATCTTAAAATCTAATTTCAGTTTACTTCTTTTGAACGGCTTCAACATTTAATAAGTAAAGTATCTTATGACCAGCATAGTACCTATTAAGTTTTGACTGCGTGCTGGAAGATTTGTTGATTTAGTTAAATAGTTAAAAAAAAGCTTGGAATCGATGGAATCCTCGCCATAACTGGAGAATGACTCAGCTGATCAGAATCAAATTTCCCCACTTCCATTGGGTGGCATAAGTCTCGATTTACCAATTCTTCTTCTTCTTCTTCTTCTTATTATTATTATTATTATTTCATTGAATAAATAGTGATACTGTGACTGTAAATGGTCCAGGTCGGACCGAAACGTCGTGGTAAGCTCCTCTCTTCCATGTAAGAGTTATTTGAATATTGTTCCAGTCAGGGTATTGTGCCTTTTGTTATAAGTTAACCTTCCTTGGCTAGGATGTATCATCTGTCTTACACCGGTGTGACCTCGAAGAGGCACCACCTGACCCCTACGAACCTGACCTTACTAACCCCCTTCCCCAGCAACTGGATCTATCCTCCCTTCCCTAGGATCGAACCTGATTACCTCTCATTCCCCATCCCAGGCAGGGTATCATATCTCAAAGGGCCTAGCGCTCCCATATGAATTTAATAATGACGATAATAAAAATAATAATAATAAACTCTCCAATGAATAGTTAGGCATTTTGCTGCTGTTACTATGAATATACTTTATGTTAAGGATATGGAAGCTATGGTTGCCTGACATGGGTAGATAGCGGGATGGTCAGGGGAAAAATATCAACCATGGTTGTGTTTACGTTGGGCTTTGGAAAGTCTCGCTTGGTGGCCATGTTGATGCAACCGATAAGTAATTTGGCGGGAGATTGATTTGGCGCGCCAACATGGTTTAATGAAACAGGCGGTTGATTGGCTGGGCGGGAAGGTCAAATGTGCCTGTCCATGTTTTCCAGCGGCAGCAACCTAATGCTGTAAAGGAAACCTTCTGTAAATGTGTTATGACCTGGTTAATGTTGCTTAAAATGCGTTATTGCTTTTTTTTACAGAGACCAGACAAAAATGAAGTAAAATCACATACACACACACACACACATACATACAACAGGCCTAGTGTCTAATCGACATGTGCCTAGGACAAAATGGTAACTAACACACACACACAGAAAGGACCCCAGAAAGCCGGAGTGGTGGGGTGCACCAGCAACTGCTTGATACAATACACAACCAGAAGAGGCTGCTAAGTGAACTAGATACCTCAAAGACGATGAGGCCGGATGACATCTCTCTGTGGGTCCAGAGAGAGGAGGCAGAGGCGCTCTATGTACCACTAACAACAATCTTCAATACATCTATTGAAACAGGGCGACTACCTGAGGTGTGGAAGACAGCAAATGTAGTCCCAATTTTTAAGAAAGGAGACAGACACGAAGTCACTGACATGTATAGTATGCAAAGTCATGGAAAAGATTATCAGGAGAAGAGTGGTAGAGCACCTAGAAAAGAATGATCTTATTCACGGCAACCAGCATGGTTTCAGGGAAGGGAATTCCTGTGTCACAAAGCTACTGGAGTTTTATGACAGGGTGACAGCAGTAAGACAAGAGAGAGAGGGGTGGGTAGTTTGCGTTTTCTTGGACTGTAAGAAGGCTTTTGGTACAGTTCCACACAATAGATTAGTGCAAAAGGTGGAGGAGCAGCCAGGTATAACAGGGAAGGCACTGCAATGGATCAGAGAATACCTGACAGGAAGGCAACAGTGAGTTATGGTACGCGACGAGGTGTCAGACTGGGCGCCTGTGACGAGCGGGGTTCCACAGGGGTTGGTCCTAGGACAGGTGTTGTTTCTGTTGTATGTAAATGACATGACGGAAGGGATAGACTCAGAATTGTCGCTGTTTGAAGACGAAGTGAAGCAAATGAGGACAATTAAATCAGACGAGGATCAGGCAGGACTACAAACAGATTTGGACAGTTTGCAAACCTGGTCCAACAACTGGCTCCTAGAGTTTAATCAAACCAAGTGCAAAGTCATGAAGACTGGGGAAGGGCAAAGAAGACCGCAGACAGAGTACAATCTAGGGGCCAAAGACTGTAAACCTCACTCAAAGAAAAGGATCTTGGGATGAACAGATGTAATGTATACAGACTTTGCTAAAGCCTTTGAAAAGTGCGATAATGGTGTAATAGCGCACAAAATGCGTGCTAAAGGGATAACTGGCAAAGTAGGCAGATGGATCTTTAACTGTCTAACTTCCTTACCAAAGAGTAGTGGTAAACAGAGTTAAATCGGAAGCTTCCATGTTGAAAATCTCTGTTAGAAAAGGCACAGTACTCGCCCCCATCCTGTTCCTCATCCTCATATCAGACAGACAGAGATGTAATCCATAGCACCGCATCTTCCTTTGCAGACGATACTAGGATCTGCATGAGACTGTCATCCACTGATGACAAGGTTAACCTCCAAGAAGATATAAACCAAGTTTTCCAATGGGCAACGGAAAACAATATGATGTTCAATGAAGACAAATTCCAACTATGGAAAACTGGAGGAGATAATAACTAGAACTAAGTATACTACAAACTTTGATCATACAATAGAGTGGAACAGTAATGTGAGGGACCTGGGAGTGGTAATGTTTGATGATCTCACTTTCAAAGATCACAACAGTGCCAATACCACATCTGCGAAGAAAATGATAGGATGGATAATGAGAACGTTCAAAACAAGAGATGCCATTCAAATGATGATCATTTTTTAATCAATTTTTCCCTCTAGGCTGGAATACTGCTGTTCATTAACATCTCCGTTCAAAGCACGTGAAATTGCTGATCTAGAGAATGCACAGAGAACCTTTACTGCACATATGAGTTCCGTCAAACACCTTAATTAACTATTGGGAACGCTTGGAAACACTTGACTTGCACTCGCTGGAACACAGGCGAAAGAGATATATCATAATTTACTCTTGGAAAATCCTAAAAAGAATGGTCCCTAATCTGCACACAGAAATTACTCCCTACGAAAGTAAAAGACTGGACAGGCGATGCAAAATACACCAAATGAAAATTAGGGGCGCCATTGGTCAATTAAGAGAAAACACAAGTGCCTGGGGTCGAAGACTGTTTAACAGCCTCCCACCAAGCATAAGGGAATTACCAATAGGCCCCTGGCTGCCTTCAAGAGGGAGCTGGACAGATACTTAAAGTCGGTGCCGGATCAGCCGGGCTGTGGTTCGTATGTTGGACTACGTGCGGTCAGCAGTAACAGCCTGGTTGATCAGGCCCTGATCCACCGGGAGGTCTGGTCATGGACCGGGCAGCGGGGGCGTTGATCCCCGGAATACCCTCCAGGTAGACTCCAGGTAGAATAATACCGGGCACATCTGAGGCGCACATCAATCAAATAACTGCTGCAGCATATGGGCGCCTAGCAAACCTAAGATTAGAATTCCGACACCTCAGTAAGGAATCATTCAGGACTCTGTGCGCAGTGTACGTCAGGCCCATACTGGAGTATGCAGCACCAGTTTGGAACCCACACCTGGTCAAGCACATCAAGAAATTAGAGAAAGTGCAAAGGTTTGCAACAAGACTAGTCCCGGAGCTAAGGGGCGTGTCCTACGAGGAGAGGTTAATTTAAGGGAAATCGACCTGACGACACTAGAGGACAGGAGAGATAGGGGGGACATGATAACGACATATAAAAACTGAGAGGAATTGACAAGGTGGACAGACAGGATGTTCCAGAGATGACACACGGCAACAAGGGGTCACAATTGGAAGTTGAAGACTCAGATGAGTCACAGGGATGTTAGGAAGTATTTCTTCAGTCATAGAGTTGTCATGAAGTGGAATAGTGTGGAAAGTGATATAGTGGAGGGAGGATCTATACATAGCTTTATGAAGAGGTATGATAAAGCTCCAGGAACACGGAGAGAGTGGACCTAGTAGCGACCAGTGAAGAGGCGGGGGTCAGGAGCTGTAACTCGACCCCTGCAACCACAAATAGGCCAGTACACCAAGTAGGAATGCTGCAGGAAGATTGGGGACCTACTCGAGAGAATGGTAAAAAAAATCATAAATGAGGGGCAGTATAAAAGTGAGAAGAGAGGAACACTGCAGAGAAGTACTGAACATGGAACCAGCCAGCCAGTCCCGTGGTCTAGTTGGCAACGCTCTAGCCTCACACACACTGAGTGTCCGGGATTCGATCCCCGGCAAGGGTGGAAACATTCTACGTGTTTCCTTACACCTGCTGCCCGTTTACCTAGCAAGCAAGTAGGTACCTGGGTGTTAGTCGAATGGTGTGGGCGGCATCCTGTGGGACAATATTTAAATACCACAATGGAAATAAGTCAGATCGTCCTTGATGACGTACTGACTTTCTTAGGTTATCCTGGGTGGCTAACACTCCGGGGTTAAAAATCCGAACAAAATCTTATCTCTCTCTCTTAATTACCTCCAATAAGTACGTAAGACAGACACATAAGCGATAACTAAAACATTAAAAAAAGGACACGCTCTGCCAACCAGTGGTTGGAAGAGCTTGTGTTTTCCTTACATGTGAGCCAGGAGAGAGGAATATCTGGACCTGAACAAGTACAACCCACCACACACACAAGCACGAGCACCTGCAAATACATGTGTGCGTGTGTGTGTGTGTGTGTGTATGTGTGTGTACTAACCTAGTTGTACTCACTTATCTGTGGTTGCAGGGGTCGTTTCATAGTTCCTGGCTCCGCCTCTTCACTGATCGCTACTAGCTCACTCTCTCCCTGCTCCATGAGCTTTATCAAACCTCGTCATAAAACCTCTGTATCGTTCCTGCCTCCACTACGTCACTTGTACTCACCTAGTTGTGGTTGCAGGGGTCAAGGTTGTGTGCGCGACCTATCCACAGCACATGACACCTGTGTGAAGTGTGTATGGCCTAAGCACAGCCTACTGGAAACTGTTTCAGTGTTAGGATTATTATGAAAAGAAGAGTGTCACAGAGGTAGTCAGGTGTATCTGAGGTAACCACAGGTGTATCTGAGGTAACCACAGATATGAGGTAACCACAGGTGTATCTGAGGTAACCACAGGTGTATCTGAGGTAACCACAGGTGTATCTGAGGTAACCACAGGTGTATCTGAGGTAACCACAGGTGTATCTGAGGTAACCACAGGTGTATCTGAGGTAACCACAGGTGTATCTGAGGTAACCACAGGTGTATCTGAGGTAACCACAGGTGTATCTGAGGTAACCACAGGTGTATCTGAGGTAACCACAGGTGTATCTGAGGTAACCACAGGTGTATCTGAGTAACCACAGGTGTATCTGATGTAACCACAGGTGTATCTGAGTAACCACAGGTGTATCTGAGGTAACCACAGGTGTATCTGAGGTAACCACAGGTGTATCTGAGGTAACCACAGGTGTATCTGAGGTAACCACAGGTGTATCTGAGGTAACCACAGGTGTATCTGAGGTAACCACAGGTGTATCTGAGATAACCACAGGTGTATCTGAGATAACCACAGGTGTATCTGAGGTAACCACAGGAGTATATGAGGTAATCACAGGTGTATCTGAGGTAACCACAGGTGTATCTGAGGTAACCACAGGTGTATCTGAGGTAACCACAGGTGTATCTGAGGTAACCACAGGTGTATCTGAGGTAACCACAGGTGTATCTGAGGTAACCACAGGTGTATCTGAGTCCCCAGGTGTATCTGAGGTAACCACAGGTATCTGGGTAACCACAGGGATATGAGGTAACCACAGGTGTATCTGAGTTAACCACAGGTGTATCTGAGGTAACCACAGGTGTATCTGAGGTAACCACAGGTGTATCTGAGGTAACCACAGGTGTATCTGAGGTAACCACAGGGGTATCTGAGTAACCACAGGTGTATCTGAGGTAACCACAGGTGTATCTGAGTAACCACAGGTGTATCTGAGATAACCCACAGGTGTATCTGAGGTAACCACAGGTGTATCTGAGGTAACCACAGGTGTATCTGAGGTAACCACAGGTGTATCTGAGATAACCACAGGTGTATCTGAGGTAACCACAGGTGTATCTGAGGTAACCACAGGTGTATCTGAGGTAACCACAGGTGTATCTGAGGTAACCACAGGTGTATCTGAGGTAACCACAGGTGTATCTGAGGTAACCACAGGTGTATCTGAGGTAACCACAGGTGTATCTAGTAACACAGGTGATCTGAGGTAACCACAGGTGTATCTGAGGTAACC
>WNWK01015690.1:0-47095 GCA_009830355.1 Cherax destructor
ATGTGTATATGTGTATGCCAGTGTAGTGTGACCTAAAGTGTAAGTAGAAGTAGCTAGATATACCTGTTATCCAGCGTGTATATATATATGTATATATGTATATATATATATTATATATATATATATATATATATATATATATATATATATATATATATATATATATATATATATATATATATATATATATATATATATATATATATATATATATATAATGTGGGACCCATAGCCTCGAAGAAGTGGATAAAAAGGCTTCAAGGAAGAATATTTAGATTTCTTTCCGAAACCATTTGAATATTCCACTTCCCTACCACCCCATCTTTTCATTGTGTATAAACTTTATATATATATATATATATATATATATATATATATATATATATATATATATATATATATATATATATATATATATATATATATATTCCTATACATTTGCTCGTTAATGTAACTATACAGGACTTAACGAGTGTACTTAACGAAGTGGCTTCTGTCATGTTTTATACATGAATATTCTATGTGTCTTTTGAAGATTAAACTGTTAGAGACAGAGGTTTCTACCTATTTCCATGAATAATTAAAAGCTCTGTGGTTAACTACCACATTCAGTTCGTGTGCCGTCCGATCTGAGTATTAATGTCATAGTCTAGCTTCCAGCAATTTAACTGACTGTCCTTTTCAGAACTGGCCTGATTCTTAGTTAGCATGCGTTTGACTACCCCCATATTCTTACAATGTAATATTAAATCAGTCAAGTCAGTTGATGACACAGGATGGCGAAGTTCTTAAGAAAAGGTAAAATCAGCGCCTTTTGAATAGGAGGCGACTTCCTAGGTTCAGTCTTGTTGTATTTTAACTTAGTTTTTAGTAACACCTCAACAAAGTCTTTGGGAAAACTTGATTTTGAGTCATAAAAAAAATTGACCTCTTTCATCGTCGAAGAATTCCAAGTTACCATCACTTTATGAGTGGAATAATAGTAGATGTACAGAGACACATTAGTAGAGCAGATTTAAACCTGTCAACCCAGTAGACACAAAGTACCTTAAAAAGGTAGTTTGTTATCACTTTCTGGTTCAACCTTGAACACTAGGCATTTATATATTTATAATATGTGTAGTAATATTTGAGGTTAAGTAAGTAGTTTACGGTGCACAGGTCTTCTGGCGTGAGCAGTCAAAACCTGACAGTGCCAGACACCATCACCCAGTGGGTGGGCAAGGCTGTGTGTGTACACCCAGAGAAGGGCGTGGGACTTTCCCAGAGGAAGTCCATCATTACCTTCACGCCCTTCTTCGTCGACCTCACTCTTCCACCCACTGTCAAGCGAGGCGAGATCCTTCCTGTTAAGATGTCCCTCTTCAACTACCTGAGTCAGCCAATACCTGTAAGTATCTACTGTTAACTATTTGGTTTAATCAGTACCGGTAGTTATCTACTACCTGAGGCAGCGAATACCTATTAAGTATCTACTTTTCAATTATCAAATGTGATTAATACCTGCAATTACCTACTTATCAAATATTCGACGTAACTAATATTTGTATATTCCATTTAATTACTGAAAGTCAATTTCCGCCTCAATTTGATCATTTAAATTCTTTGTGATAATTGTCTTATAAATTTTAAAAGATTTTTCGTATTACTGGCGAAGCTAAAAAATGCTGAATATATATTATACCCTTAAATATATCTAATTTTATTTCTTTGCTCATATTATTTACGAACCAATGAAAACGAAAAACGATCTCTTTGTGTTGAGTACAAATTTAAAAGCCACAGAGATTATTACAACCAGATACTGAAGAAACATTGCTAGTAATATTACGTAGACCTGCTAAGTGTTATAGTTTTCAGCCACTTTAGGTATAACTATCTAAAGTGGAAACGGACTGCATATCATAAATAGCTTAATTTAAAGTTGTTGACTTCTACATGATTCAAACATATAATTTTTTTATCTTTGAACGTTGCCCTAAGTTACATTCCATTGATCTATTTAAGTTTAATGTATCGTCAAATTTTCACATTTAGGTGACCGTGCAAGTAGAGGAGAGTAGTGAATACGACATCCTTGAGGAGCCTGGCGAGCAAGGTCTTGGAAAACAAAGTTCTTGTTTGCCAGCCCAAGATAAAGTCGTCCGTACAGTGAGGATCAAGCCAGGTGTGATCGGTGAGGTCAACATTACGGTGACGGCGTTCGTGGATCACCAGTTCCCAGGGGCGTGTGGCTCAGGAGACACATCAATCACCAGAAGGTTACCCAACTAACTTACCACTTATGTTTTGTTCCATTCAAGGAATATTCCTTGATTCTGGTGAGGAGTTTTTGAACTAAGGATTTTGGCCTATGGCCCACTTCTTTGGATCGAACCTAAATTCCTCCCATTCCTATAGGTGTGGTATGACCCCAATGGGTTTAGCACTCCCTTATGAATGCAATAATAATAATAATAATAATAATAATAATAATAATAATAATAATAATAATAATAATAATAATCTGTTAACTGTTAGCAACTTTGTCATAATTCATTGGCTAGAATAATTGTGCTATATGCAGTGGTCGCTCTTAAAAGTGTAAAGCTCTTAGTATTCATGAAATGTTATTGTTTCCTTCAGAGATGCTTTGATAAAGCCAATCAAGGTTGAGGCTGAGGGCTTCCTGAGAGAAAAAACCTGGACCAAGTACATCTGCACTGAAGGTAAGAACTTATCAATAGACTGACATTTTTTAAGTTTATTCTTTCATCTTCTATCTCTAGTTACTTAGCTGATATGTCCATGTAAAGTGACTGGTCTGATGGGCACTACAGATGAGAAGAAAGTTCTGCAGGGAGTGGGAATTGTCACTATGAGACATTGAGGTAATTCTCTGTCGTGGCGAGGTGTCAGAGTGGGCGCCTGTAACGAGCGGGGTGCCACAGAGATCAGTCCTAGGACCGGTGCTGTTTTTGGTATTTGTGAATGACATGACGGAAGGAATAGACTCCGAAGTGTCCCTGTTTGCAGATGATGTGAAGTTGATGAGAAGAATTCAATCGGACGAGGATCAGGCAGAACTACAAAGGGATCTGGACAGTCTGCAAGCCTGGTCCAGCAACTGGCTTCTAAAATTCAACCCCCACCAAGTGCAAAGTCATGAAGGTTGGGGAAGGGCAAAGAAGACCACAGACTGAGTACAGTCTAGGGGGCCAGAGCCTACAAACCTCACTCAAGGAAAAGGATCTTGGGGTGAGTATAACACCGGGCACATCTCCTGAAGTGCACATCAACCAAATAACTGCTGCAGCATACGGAAGCCTGGCAAACCTATGAACAGCATTCCGACATCTCAATAAGGAGTCATTCAGGACCCTGTACACTGTGTACGTTAGGCCCATACTGGAGTATGCAGCGCCAGTTTGGAACCCTCACCATGCCAAGCATGTAAGGAAACTAGAGAAAGTGTAAAGGTTTGCAACAAAACTAGTCCCGGAGCGAAGGGGTATGTCAAACGAGGAGAGGTTCGGGAAATCTACCTGACGACACTGGAAGACAGGAGACATAGAAGGGATATGATAACATATAAAATACAGAGAGGAAACGACAAGGTGGACAGAACCAGAATGTTTCAGAGATGGGACACAGCAACAAGGGACCACAGTTGGAAGTTGAAGACTCAGATGAACCACAGGGATGTTAGGAAGTATTTCTTCCGTAACAGAGTTGTCGGGAAGTGGAATAGTCTGGGAAGTGATGTAGTGGAGGCAGGATCCATACATAGCTTTAAGGAGAGGTATGATAAAGGTCATGGAGCGGGTAGAGTGACCGAGTAGCGGCCAGTGAAGAGGCGGTGCCAGGAACTGTGAATCGACCCCTGCAACCACAACTAGGTGAGTACACACACACACACACATATATATATATATATATATATATATATATATATATATATATATATATATATATATATATATATATATATATATATATATATATATATATATATATATATATATATATATATATATATATATATATATATATATATATATATATATATATATATATATATATATATATATATATATATAACAAATATATTGTTTCTTATTGTTTCGTAAGATATAAAGACTGGCGTTGACTCCTGGGAGAGTGGAAGCTGCAGACACCTACAGACATCGTTGAAGGATCAGAGCGAGCCTGGGTCACGGCTGTTGGCGACCTTCTTGCTCTCACACTTGAGGTAAACTTCATCTATCATTTTACTTCTGCAACAATAATATGCAGGTTTTTTTACAATAAATTTTGTATCGTTTTATGGTTAATCAATAATTTATGCTCTTTTAAAATGTTTTGTTTCAATTATAACAAGTATTATGAATATAGGTAGTTTTAAAATGCCTATAGCACTTGGCTGTAAATAAAGACAACAGTATATGGCGATCAACAGCTCAAACACAGCAATGGTAGATTTCTTTACCATGTATTTCTTCACCACTTATTTACAATATTTACAATTAACATGACAAATTAGACACATGCAATACTTGGGTATCTTTATTGAGGAAACGTTTCGCCACACAGTGGATTCATCAGTCCATACAAAGAAGAATCATGGAGAACAGGAGTTTGAGGTAATCAGTCACTCAACCTTGAGTCGATGTAGTCAGTCCATCAATCTTGAAAAGAATACAGCATATGTGTGAAGAAGTAGCTTATATACCGTAGGCAGGAGAGGTGCAGCAGTCGTAGGTGGTGTCACATTTGACCAATGTGGAAGTAGGTCGTGCCCAAGGGTTAGGCAAGTGAAGAATTCCCTGTATTAAGATACCAAGATGTTGCTGTGTCAGACAGAAATGTAGATGAATGGTTCAGAGAAGCGACAGGTTGATAAATTAGACACATATGCAACACTTGGGTATCTTTATTGAGGGAATTCTTCACTTGCCTAACCCTTAAGCACGACCTACTTCCACATCGGTCAAATGTGACACCACCTACGACTGCTGCACTTCTACCTACGGTATATAATCTACTTCTTCGCATATATGCTGTATTATTTTCAAGATTAATGGACTGACTACATCGACTTAAGGCTGAGGGACTGATTACCTCAAACTCCTCCTATTCTCCACGATTCGCCTTTGTATGGACTGATGAAGCCACTGTGTGGCGAAACGTTTCCTCAATAAAGATACCCAAGTGTTGCATATGTGTCTAATTTATCAACTTGTCGGTTCTCTGAACCATTCATCTTCAAAGTTAACATATTTGGAGTATAATTATGAGACAACCAAGAACCATGGTATTTAAAAGTCTGCCTCCCAGCAAGGTAGGCAAGAATAACATCACCTGGCTGGGGAAGCACACTCTTATCTGACTGGTGGGTTGAACTGTACAATAAATACGACAGTGGGGGCCCCAGAACTGCTATACTCTGAACTGCCAGTTGGCGGGTCAAGAGGGCAACAAACTCGGTGCACATCACAACAAGACTGTCATAAGAGTGACTGAAAAGATTTGCAGATCTTTAAGTGATAAATATAATATAAATCATTGATCTTAACAGGAAAATCCTGATTTAGTTTATTATTCTTACAAATAATTACAACCAGGTCGCTCTTACCAATTGTTATTGAAACAGGACAACATGTAGGAAACACTTTTACTTTGAAACGCTGTAATTAATCTGTAAAAACATAGCATTTGTATTATCAGTAATCTCAAAACTAAGGCCTCCTTAATGTTCTAATTCTTACAGAATTCGTTGAAAATACTGCTACCAATCGTTCATTTTATAATCAACTAGAAATTTAACGATTAGAATACCTTGATATATGTCTGTCTAATATGCAAAATTGCATTTCAGTAGTTTTCCAGCATGTCAGCTGTCACAGTTGTTATGCACAGGGAAGCGGCTTCTAATATGTATTACAAACTACATGTAGTAACTCAAAATCCTCAAACTATATTTGGCATATCTAAATGCCAGTGGAAACCTTAACTCTCTTCCTGCACATGACCTAGTTCTTGTATCTGATCTTGACCCTGCCTCTTAGACCTTACATCTGACCTAGTTCTTGCACCTGACTGATCCTGCGCCTGACTATAACCCTACACCTGACCTCGTGCTTTCACTTGACTTTGATTCTGTACAGTGTACTTGTCTTAGACCCTACAACTGACCAAGTTCTAGCGTCTGATCTTTGTCATGTGGCTTAAGCCAGGTTGGATTCGTGTGTAAGTTCTTGTAGACTTTCAAGAGTGTTCATCTGTTTTTTTTATACTTTTCACTTTCATGGCAGAGTCCAGCACATTCAAGCCAGTGGTCGTTGCCACCATGGGTCATTTGTCAGGCCAATGGCATCCCCTAACTTCCAATGTGTCCATACACAGTCCAGTCTTGCCTTGGCCCCAGTATAGTGGTGGCACATCTGAACAGGTCAACCCTTGATAAAGACCTGTGTTAAGTAATTTTCTTTGATGAATAAACTAAAAAAACATGTGGTTTTTTTTAGCCTGCATAAATGATCTCACTGGTAGGACAAAATAATCAATATACATCATTTAATTTTATTTTATCGAGCTTTGTTATTAATTTATTTTTACTAACAATGTGTTCCTTCAACGTTTACCAAACAGAATCTTGGAAACCTGATCAGAATGCCATACGGGTGTGGTGAACAAAATATGGTGAACTTCGCCCCCAATATTTTCATCATGCAGTACCTAAAGGCTTCAAAACAATCTACACCGGAATCTACAAAGAAGCTTCTCACATTCATGAAGACAGGTATTGTAGTTAACTGTTTGTAGTTACGCATCATTTATCTATGGGTAGTTGATTGTGTGTGTTTGTAACAATCTGTGGACGACATAGCCAGACTAATTAATACCAGCCTTTGTTGATGTGCATCTCATTGAGTCTGGGTTATGTGCTAGAGGTCAGTAGTTTGTGATTCTTTGATAACAGAAGTGTATTTAGGATTGTATCCTGATCAGTACTATTTAAAATGTTTGTTTAGAGTATGAAAAAGACACCTATGTACAGTTCAGGACATTTATTAGAGGAAACGTTTCGCCACGAGTGGCTTCTTCAGTCATATGGACAGAAGAAGCCACTCTTGGCGAAACGTTTTATTTTAATGAATGTCCTGAACTGTTCATAAGTGTCTTTTTCCACACCTTGTCGGCATCACCACGCCATTCTTCACTTGCCTAGATTGTCTGTGTGACTGTTAATTCCCTAACTGTCAAGTGGGGGAGGAGTTAATAACTTTCCTCACTATTTTCAGAGGCGAGTTTCGCGACAATAGTGTCATGCACTATTTCCATATTTACCTGGCAGTGGCAGTGGCAATATTAGAAAATATGACCTGTTTATGTCTAAATCCCAGAACCCTGCGCTTTAATACGTCGTAGTGACGGTTGTTCTGACGTACCATTATTAATTAAGGCTCCTTTGCCAACCTCTTGACAGGGTCCCGGGTAAAGCCGTCACTTTAGTCGGGCTGTATTTTTGAAGTCCTTGAGTCAACAGTCTTTGGTTTGGCACTTAAAGGACACATCATAAGAACATAAGAAAGGAGGAACACTGCAGCAGGCTTGTTGGCCCATACTAGGCAGGTCCTCCACATTCCATCCCACTAACAGAATATTTGTTCAACCTAATTTTCAATGCTACCCAAGAAATAAGCTTTGATAATTCTATTTACTCATGTGCAATTCCCACTCAAATCCAACCCCTCTCACTCATGAATTTATCCAACCTAAATTTGAAACTACCCAAGGTCCTAGCTTCAATAACCCTACTAGGCAGACTGTTCCACTCATCAACTACCCTATTTCCAAACCAATACTTTCCTATATCCTTTCTAAATCTAAACTTATCTAACTTGAATCCATTATTGCGGGTTCTCTCTTGGAGAGTTATCCTCAAGACCTTATTTATATCCCCTTTGTTAATACCCATTTTCCACTTGTATGCCTCGATCATGTCTCCCCTCATTCTACGTCTTACAAGTGAATGCAATTTAAGGGTCGTCAATCTTTCTTCGTAAGGAAGATTTTTAATGCTATGTATTAATTTAGTCATTCTACGCTGAATGTTTTCTAACGAATTTATGTCCATTCTGTAATATGGAGACCAGAACTGAGCTGCGTAATCTAGGTGAGGCCTTACTAATGATGTATAAAGCTGTAATATAACCTCTGGACTTCTGTTGCTAACACTTCTTGATATAAATCCCAGTAATCTATTTGCCTTATTACGTACGCTTAGGCATTGCTGTCTTGGTTTAAGGTTGCTGCTTACCATCACCCCCAAGTCCTTCTCGCAATCTGTATGGCTAAGTTCTACGTTATTTAACTTATAAGTGCTTGGGTTATGGACACTTCCGAGCTTCAGAACCTTGCACTTATCTACATTGAACTGCATCTGCCACTTTTCTGACCACGAATTAAGTTTGTCTAAATCTTCCTGAAGTTCTATGACATCTATGTTTGAATAAATTATCCTACCTATCTTCGTGTCGTCGGCGAATTTGCTCATATCACTAGTAATTCCCTCGTCAAGGTCATTGATATATATTATAAATAACAATGGGCCTAAGACTGATCCCTGTGGAACACCACTTGTTACAAGTCCCCATTCGGATTTAACCCCATTTATGCACACACTCTGCTTCCTATTGGTGAGCCATGACTCGATCCATGACAGCACTTTTCCCCTAATGCCATGAGCTGCCACTTTCTTTAACAGTCTCTGGTGCGGTACTCTATCAAAAGCCTTACTAAAGTCTAAATAAACAATATCGAATTCTTTATCATGATCAACAGCCTCAAAAGCTTTACTGAAGAAGGTTAATAAATTAGATAGGCAGGAACGGCCCCTCGTGAATCCATGCTGAGTATCATTGATCAAATTATGGTTATCTAGATGGCTTCTAATAATATCAGCTATAATTGACTCTAGTAATTTGCCTACAATTGAGGTCAGGCTTATTGGGCGGTAATTTGACGGTAGTGACTTGTCCCCTGCTTTAAAAATAGGAATTACATTAGCCATCTTCCACATATCAGACACTACACCTGTTTGAAGAGATAAATTAAAATTTTTAGATATTGGTTCACAGAGTTCCATTTTGCATTTCTTAAGAACCCTTGCAAAAAGCTCATCAGGACCCGGCGATTTATTTTGTTTCAGTCGGTCTAGTTGTTTCATAACCATTTCGCTAGTGACTGTGATATTACATAATTTATCTTCTTCTGGGCCTCTGTAAAAATTAATTACTGGGATATTATTAATGTCTTCCTGTGTGAAAACCGAGAGAAAATAATGAGTTTTTTTCTGTGACGTGAGCACAAGGAATCTAATTTGATGTCTGCTCTTTATGTCTATTCAGTGATGTGCGTGACAGGCTGCGAAGACTAATTTAAATGATATTACTGGACTCTCTGGACTTAATCCAGAATTCAAACATTGGAAATAGACTTGATTTCGATGACTTCAGTGGCGAGAGTGCGTAGTCAGTGTCAGCTATAATGAATTAATGGTATTCGGACACTGTGACAGCTCATCATTAAGCTGAGTGAATGATGTCATCATAAGTCCAAGACAACAAAACTCCAGGTAGACAAAGAATTACTTTGATGATTTTAAGCCCATCTTTTCCCCACCTTCTTCATCATATAGATTGCAGTCCATATTCTTAAGCAAGGTAGGTACAGCGGTGTTGGTAATAGGACCAGTAGCATTCACGTGTAGAGCTGTCAAGTAGCATAGTTATGCACTGTATATGCACCCTAGTAACTGTCTAAACTCAGTTATGCCTGATAAGTCACTGGTCAAAATTTTTTTAAGAGTTGTATGCTTCTTAAATCAGTTTAGTTAATTCTTATGTATTTTCATGTCCTGAATCCAAATATTACATTGAAAAATGCTTATTGGCTATAATAGGTTTAACGATACTAGACATGTAATATTTGATAAATTAGACACATATGCAACACTTGGGTATCTTTATTGTGGAAACGTTTCGCCACACAGTGGCTTCATCAGCCCAATACAAAGTAGAAAGTTATAAGGAGAGGAGGAGTTTGAGGTAATCAGTCCCTCGGCCTGGAGTCGATGTGTTCAGTCCATCAATCTTGTAGTAAGTCACAATAAAGATACCCAAGTGTTGCATATGTGTCTAATTTATCAACTTGTCGGTTTTCTGAACCATTCATCTATATGTAATATTTTATTATTTTATTATAACGTACATTATGTGTCAGTATGTTTTAAACTCTAATCCGTACCTACTCTCTGCCTTTTTGCTTGACGCTTATAGTGGGCTGAAGAATCATCTCTTTCAATGTCCAGCAATAGTCTGCAAGCATTCTTGTGCCCCATTTGCCCTGATACCATTTTTCCATGGTTGAAATATCTTTGTGAAACCTTTCACCATGTTCGTCACTAACTGCCCCACAGTTTACTGGAAAAAAAATCTAAATGTGAATCCGAAAAGGGGATTTTAATTAAGTGACTTGTTACATTCCATGTTCTTGTAAGCCTTGATGAGGTTTTCCACCAATTCTTCATAGTTGCCTTCCCTTCTATTTCCGAGAAATCCCTTCGCCACTAACTTGAATGCTTCCCAAGCAGCTTTCTCCTCCCCAAGAAGGTCTCATTCAAAGTCACCATCTTTAAGAAGCTGTCGAGTCTGAGGACCATTCAAGACTCCCTCTCTTATCTCAGCACCGCTCAGTGAGGGGAATTTTGATGTTAAATACTTGATTCCCTGACCGGATTTGTATATAGCTTTTACAAAGTTTTTCATGAGCCTCAGTTGTAAGTGTAGTGGTGGTGGTAGCAAAATATTATTTGGTTCAATGAGAGGTGGATGTTGAACATTTTTCATCCCAGGCTCCATTGATTGACGAGGTGGCCAGTCTCTCCTGAGGTCCCATTCACATAGAAAGCAGCAGTACTAGGTGTATCCGCCCTGCAAGTTCATTACAAGAGTGTTTGACTAAGAAGATCACCGACCTTTCACCTCAAAATATAAACTTGGAGAGCACAACCACCTTCTATGACTGCTGGCACAATAATGAAGGGCAGTGAGACTGTGAGTGTGGTAAGAAACACACTGCCGCAAGCCTGTTGCAACCTGTTGTGACACGTAGGTCTATATTGAAAAGTAGAGCTAACTGTAGAGGAAGTGTTTACCAAATACCTGACAGGGCTCCTGTAGTGTTACAATTTCATGTTCCCACTCATTGTAAACATTACCTGCTTACACTCAATGTAAACATTACCTGCTTACACTCAGGATCAGTCTTACCATTATCTGCTCACACTGGTTCACAAAGCTTTAATTCCTAATAATAATGTTTACTACTTACAGTTCAATTTGTTGATGTATCATCACCAGTTAACATTCAACTTAACGTATCACTTAGCGACAATAACATGGTGTTATCTCTACA
Organism: Cherax destructor; assembly: GCA_009830355.1. NCBI lineage: Eukaryota > Metazoa > Arthropoda > Malacostraca > Decapoda > Parastacidae > Cherax > Cherax destructor. Next base: position 11,461 of record WNWK01015690.1, read on the forward strand.
GGTTATCAACGGGAACTCTTGTACCGGAGAAATGATGGCTCCTACAGCGCCTTCGGCAAGACTGATGATTCTGGCTCTACCTGGCTCTCGGCCTTTGTTCTCAAGTCCTTCGCTCAGGCTCAGCCCTTCATTTTGGTGAGTTATTATTTTTTTTATTCGTTTAAAACATAACAACCTAGTCTGGAAACTCTTGAATTCACATATCAGAGGATTCATATTATTGAACGGAAGTTCAAAAGCGATGAACAAATTACATCTCTGTACTGTCGCAGTGTGAAGAATGTTGAGTGAACACGATACAGCATAGTGTTTCTGATCATTTTTCCTGTGTATATAAATGACTTACAAGATTGGTAAACAATCCTATGTGCAAGTGTAAGAGGATAGACATAGTCTTTAGGTAGAAGAGACAGGTTTCACAGATGATTAGACTAGTATCTGATGACGATTACTACAAGTAAACGAGACGTTATTAAACATGGGTAAGAAGAGAAGAGACCATAGATGGAATCCAGACTTCAAAAAGACTGAAAAAATCGAGAAGACAAAAATGTCTAGGAACTAACATTATAATGAACAGAAACTGTCACCGGAGCAGCGCATCGACCATTGGTCTTCGTCACTTTATGTGAGGCTTCAACATCTCAAAATAACTCAAGATAAAAACACTGAGATTATGTTTACAATGTATAGTGTACCAGATGCAAAAGTTTACAATCAGACTAGTTTAAAAATGAAGAGGAACTTTGTGAGAGAAACTGAAGGAAGTGAATAAGACGACACTAGATGAGAGGAAGAATATATATGACATAATTACGACATTCAAACATTAATGTCGGAGAGGAAGAAATGTCTGAAAGGTAAGAACTAAGGACGACATGATGTGTATGGAAGGTAAAAACAATTTATGATCAAATTGATATTAGGAAGAACTTTAGTCCTGCTCAGGGTAGTAAGACAGTGAAATAAATTGGACGAAGATGATCATTACCACATCAGTTTTATCTAAAAGGCACAATAACACTACCCAGAATGAGACCTACAACATTCGACTAACACTAAAGTACCTACTTACTGCTAGGTGAACAGAGGCAGTAGGAATAAAGACATTTACAAATGTCTCACCCTGACTGGGAATCGATCTCCGACAGCTTCGGTTGTGAACCAGTGAGCTTCTAGTTACAGTATTAAGTCTAGACATGATATGAGTTAAAAAACCAGAAACCAGTTTTGCTGATCAACAACATTTAGTAGAGGAACCAGGAGCCAAGATTCGACTTTCAAAAACAAAAATCATGGAATAAAGAACTTCAGTACACACATAAGCACAATGTGTGCTCGCTCCTATGCACACACACACACACACACACACACAGTAGAGTGCATGCAAGTTGAGTTAGATAATCAGAATATCTGCCAAAAAAAATTGAAGGATTGGTGTGGTACGACAATGTCAACAAGGACAATAACCAATCCAACAGACCATCACTTCACTGCCAGACAACAAGTATTAACCTATTGGCAAACTGTGGTTAAATTACATTTGTAGAACACCAACAATTTATACAGGAACACAGGAAATACTGTACTTACCTTTGTTGCTGGGTCAGCTTTCTGCAGCTGCACCCAGAAAGCTCCTTCGACATGACCCAGTGTGTTCTACCGCCACTTATCTGTAGGGGACAAGTAAGTATAAAGTGAGTATGTGAATAATTGCCCCTGAGGAGCGTATAGTAACATTCATTCAGTAACTGAATACTGAACAATACCAGGTACTCACTTGGTTGGGCAAAAAAGCCCACTCATTATGGGTTATTATGGTACTGCTAAATAAGATAAGAACTAGCTACCTGCTGTGCACCCGACCTAACTAGTTTCAATTATTTAGATCTACCTGGGTATTTGAAGCTGACCCATGTTCCCTGGCTTATGTCAGGGAGGTAACCCAGTAATGATGTCTTGATTGAAGAATAAGTGTCTTACGGTGCACAGTTAGTCTATGAAAATAGTTCTCGATATGCATGGTACTATTAATTGTCCTTCAATCTTTTAAATTCACAGTAATGTCACTACAGGAAGCTGTGCACACTTCTCTGTAATATACAGCTAATGTGGATTGTCTTTTATGCACATAAATGCACAGAGCTGTATTCTTTATTCGTTATCCTGGTGTTAATGTTTTCCCTGGCAGGTTTTAAAGCAATTTAATCTATGACGCCCCTCGCTGTCCTGGTGTGCTTTGGGCGTCTCCATACACACAAAAGAAGTGTCGATCAACCATGTTTCTTTTGCTTGCCAAACTTCTACAGGAAGCAATGCAGAATGCCTAATTTCTTGCTGTGTCTCGATCACTGAGAGTCTAATATTGTCCCACATGTAAATAAAGTGAGGTAGGAGTTTCCTGTACCTTTAATGTCACAGTACAGAGATTAATTACTCTAGTTACTCTCATGAGTTGCAACACTGATCTCTTGCAGAGGTGCACGTGATCATATCTGGTAAAGCATCTGCTTACAATTACTTGATGCAGAAGCAAACAAAACGCCACTGCCTTTTCTGAGAGGGCTGGGCCCCTCAGTTGAAAGGGCTGAAGGGGGCCGATACCCCTCTCCTGGAGAAATTTCTCCACATATTCTGTGGTTAATGGTCGGGTAAAAGAAGCTCCAGGTTTTCAGCCATCGCTGAAAATTATGAGTCCACTCACCCCTATAGAGCCTAACTGTGAGAAACATTTATTAGAATTCTAAAACGTAGAGGTAAATAAGGGTTACGAGGCAGCGTCAGTGCACAGGCACAGGAAGACCGTATAGGACCCTAGACACATATGCACACATCAAAATCCAATGGAATTTTGATGAGCTGGAGAGAGGAGAAGCAAGAGACTACATAATAGGAACACGTCAGTCTGGAGGTCCCAAGGTGAAAATTGCAGTGATGTAAAACCCACCACAGAACAGCAGGAGGCCAAGTAATAGAGCGATGGTTAACACACTGGCTGAAGTGGCCAAAAGGGCTCATGCGAGCAGGGCAAAGCTGCTGATTGTGGGTGACTTCAACCAGAAGGAAATTGACTGGGAGAACCTGGAGCCACAAGGGGGCCCAGAAACGTGGAGGGCTAATATGGTGGAGGTGGTACTGGAAAGCCTTATGTACCGACACGTAAGGGACACTACCAGAGAGAGAGAAGATGGACCAGCAAGACTGGACCTAGTATTTACCTTGAGTAGTGCAGATATTGACGACATCACATATGAAAGACCCCCTCGGGGCCAGTGACCATGTGGTTCTGAGCTTCGAATACATAGTAGATACAGGACGAATGAAGCCAAACTAAAAGAGAGGGGACTACACAGGGATGAAGATTTTCCTGCACAGGCTTCAGTGGGACATAGAACTGGCAGGGAAGTCAGTAAATGAGATGATGGAACATGTGACGACAAAATGCAAGGAAGCTGAGAAGAGGTTTGTACCCAAGGGTAACAGAAATAACGAGAAAGCCAAGACATGCCCTTGCTTTACCCAAAGGTGTCGAGAGGCCAAAACCAAGTGTGCTAGAGAATGGAAGAAATATAAAAGGCAAAGAACCCAGGAAAATAAGGAGAGCAGTCGAAGAACTAAAAATGAATATGCTCAAGTAAGAAGGAAGGCTCAACAACAATACGAAAATGACATAGCAGCGAAAGCCAAGTCCGACCCGAAGCTGTTGTAAAGACACATCAGGAGGAAAACAATAGTCAAGAAACAGGTAATCAGGTTGAAAAAAGGAGAGGAGATCACAAGAAACGACCGAGAAGTTTGTGAGGAACTCAACATGAGATTCAAAGAAGTGTTCACAGAGGAGACAGAAGGGACTCCAGAAAGACTGAGAGGTGGGGTACATAATCAAGTGCTGGACACAATACATACAACTGAGGAGGAGGTAAAGACGCAGCTAAGCGAGCTAGATACCTCAAAGGCAATGGGGCCGGACATCTCTCAATGGGTCCTGAGAGAACGGAAGCAGAGGCACTCTTTGAACCACTAACAACAATCTTCAACACATCTATCAAAACAGGACGACTACTTGAGGTATGTAAGTCAGCAAATATAGTCCCAATTTCTAAAGGAGACAGACTCGCAGCGTTTAACTACAGACCAGTGTCACTGACATGTATAGTATGCAAAGTCATGGAGAAGATTATCAGAAGAAGAGTGGTGGAACACCTAGAAAAGAATGAGCTTATCAACGACAACCAGCACGGATTCAGGGACGGGAAATCCTGTGTCACAAATCAACTGAAATTCTATTACAAGGTGACAGCAGAAACACAAGAGAGATAGGGGTGGGTAGACTGCGTTTTCATAGACTGTAAAAGGCTTTTGACACAGTTCCAGGTATAACAGGGAAGGCACTGCAATGAACAAGAGATTACTTGACAGGAAGACATCAGTGAGTCATGGTACGTGACGAGGTGTCAGAGTGGGCGCCTGTGACGAGCGGGGTTCCACAGGGGTCAGTCCTAGGACCGGTGCTGCTTTACTGGTATATGTGAATGACATGACGGAAGGAACAGATTCAGAAGCGTCCCTGTTTGAAGAAGATGTGAAGTTAATGAGGAGAATTCAATCGGAGGAGGACCAGGCAGGACTTCAAAGGGATCTTGACAGGCTACAAGCCTGGTCCAGAAACTGTCTCCTGGAATTCAACCCCACCAAGTGCAAAGTCATGAAGATTAGGGAAGGGCAAAGAAGACCGCAGAGAGAGTACAGTTTAGGGGGGCCAAAGACTACTTTACATACCTCACTCAAGGAGTGAGTATAATACCAAGCAAATCTCCTGAGGCACACATCAACCAAATAACTACTGCAGCATATGGGTGCCTAGCAAACCTAAGAATAGCATTCTGGCCTCTCAAAAAGAAATCGTTCAGAACCCTGTACACCGTGTACGTCAGGGCCATATTGGAGTATGCAGCACCAGTTTGGAACCAGGAAATTAGAGAAAGTGTAAAGGTTTTCAGCGAGACTAATCCCGGAGCTAAGGGGCATGTCCTACGAGGAGAGATTAAGAGTAATCGACCTGACGACACTGGAGGACAGGAGGGTTAGGGAAGACGTGATAACGACATATAAAATACTTCGAGGAATTGACAAGGTGGACAGAGACAGGATGTTCCAGAGATGGGACACAGAAACAAGGGGCCACAATTGGAAGTTGAAGACTCAGATGACTAAAAGGGGTGTTAGGAAGTATTTCTTCAGTCATAGATTTGTCAGGAAGCGGAATAGTCTGGAAAGGGACGTAGTGGAGGCAGGAACCATACATAGTTTAAAGACGAGGTATGATAAAGCTCATGGAGCAGGGAGAGGACCTAGTAGCGATCAGTGAAGAGGCGGGGCCAGGAGCTATGAATCGACCCCTGCAACCACAAATAGGTGAGTACAAATACGTGAGTACACACACACACACACGCACAGGAAGGTTAATTAACAAACACACTGAAGAGGGCATATAAAATGCTTATAATAAGAAAGCGCAATTGAGATGACTCTAGACCAGTCTCGCTGACGAATATTGTAACAGTATTGAAAAAAGGAATTACAGAAAAAGGACTTAATACTAAGACAATAATAACATTCTAACTGATAAATGTACAATTTGATTTTTGGACTGCTAATTCATGTATATTGTTGTTGTTCTTGATTCGCCGGTACTCTCCCGGCCCTGGTCTTTTCCAAGTGGTGGCCCGGCCTTGGCTCCCTGTCTTGGGAGTATCTCAGATTATTGTCTGCCATGGGAGGAGGTACAAGTACCCCCTCATCGTTGGGACCAACTGTCCCCAGGCCTAGCCACATTCCCCGCCCTCACGTGGCTCGTAGGGAGAAGCTAGGCCACTCTGGTCTGCCATCTTCCCCGCCCCAGGAGAGCTAATGGGAATGGCAGTCTTGTGAGCTGCAGGTGGCAGCAAGCTCTGGCTCTGGCACCTACCCTGCCCTAGAAGGGCTGGGCATGGTATCTCCAGTTCATCATGTATATAAAATTTGTTAATTTATTATAACATAGTTGTCGAAAATTTTCAAGAAAGAGAGAACTTTAAGGAAGCTTTTATTAGAGATCCTCATGAAAGATAATTTGGAAATTACAAAATATAAAAGGAATTAAAGTTAAATTATTAGTATACGAGAGAAATTTTTTTGTTTCAGGGGAAAAATATTGAGATGGTGGGATGGATATGACAAGTGTCGTGCCACACAGCTCTTTACTTTATCCCAATAATGTTTATAATTTTTATGAATTATTTACCAGAAGGAATAAAAATTTATTTGAACTTGTATGAAGACAATTAAAATTTATGGACAATTAATAATACAAATGACAGTAAATAATTACAAGAAGAGCTGGATAAACTGAACACATGGAATTACGGAAAGGATGATGGAATTCAATATGGATAAATCCCTTGCAATAGAATGGTGGAAAGTGAAATCGAACCAAATAAAGAATTTAGACTGAATTAGAAAATGTTGAAGGAATCAGATAGAGATATCATTTAAATGTAACTGTGAGAAACTCGTATGTTATACTTACAAACCATAAAACAACTTTCAGATATATGGAGAGTGCACTGTTAGGAAAGCTGTTCATAAATTATATTAGGCCAAAGTTGGAAAATTCAGCTGTTGTGGCACCCACACAACAGCTGGTGTGGCACCCACACAACAGCTGGTGTGGCACCCACACAACAGCTGTATAGTTTCTAAATGTATAGTTTGAAAATGTTTAAAGAATTGCTATAAAATAACCAGGAGAGTAGAACAATATTGACTAAGATGAAAGGTTGAAAATATGAAAGATGTTCATGTTGGCTGATGGAAGGAATAGAGGAGACATGGTAACGACGTTGAAGGTTGTGAAGGAACTTGAAAGAGTAGATAAAGAAGTTTCTTAATATCTTCACCAGGGACAACAAGACACCAGCGTCAAATTGAGGAAAAAGTGCAGTGGAAAAGATAACATAAATTGTTTTTCTCAACTAGAGTAGTTGACTAATGAAATGCATTAAAATAGGAATTAGTAGGTGCAGCAACCCATGGATTTTTTTTTAAATATATATGATTGAAAACAGACCATCACGAGGATAGTTCTAACCTGTAACTACAGATAGATTTTTACAAATAGGTAATTACACACACAAAATAATCACAAGTTATAGGACAGTCAGAGCAAGAATCATTACGAGGAATGAATATGTAAATGAATTCTAAACTCTAAACAGAGAATCAAAAGACGTTTTAAAGCATTTATTCCAACATAATATTTATAAAGAATTGATCGTTAAAAAAAACTACACATTAGCTTTGATTCGATGCAGCACTTTAGTTAAGACAGTGGGATAAAGTGCCATCCATTATGAATCCTGGAACTGTTTCTAGGTTAATGAGATTTATTCTTATTGGAGGCTACACGGTAATTTTTTCACCACCAGATAATATTATTTTAATTTCTAAAATAGATTTAATTTTCAGCGTATATATACGCTGACAGACATATTCCTCTATGTTTGTATATCCTGTGGAAGTGGAAAAGTAATATTCCTCTACGTAAATATTCCATCTACAGTGTTATGTTTGTAATATTTCAGCTACATATGTGATAAGGTAAATATTCAATTATACCAACAACTATTTTTAGCCAATATTTACACACAAAATTAACATGTACAAGAGTGGTATACAATACCGTGGCTCATGTTATACCTTATAGTTATCCACTACCATCATCTCAACCATAAAAAAAATGACCTTTTCTTTCTTGCGTAAGTTGAACATTTTTTCATGATTCAAGAAAAGGCTCTGGTCTCCTCACCCGAAGGTTCCAACAATATTCCGCGGTGAAGGAAATACAATTCAAAGCATTTTCTACTGTGTTCCTTTGCTCCAAGCTCCCTTTTACACTCAGGATAACAGGCCTTAGAACCTGAGGTTGTAATATTGGAGACTTAAAGCATGATCGCAGATGACGACACAAGATGAAATTAAGACAGATGTGCAACATCTGGGTATCTTTATAGTAGATGTTTCGCCATCCAGTGGCTTTATCAATACAAATTTCTAGGACATAATTTGAAGAAAGTAGAACTATATACAAAAGATGAGGTTATCAGCCCCTCAACCTTGGAGTTGGTGTGTTCAGCACCGTTGGTGTGGAGATTCTGAAGACCAGGTAAGAAGGCTTGACCTTAAATAGGCGTCAGCTGATAGAGACGGGTAGCAGACGAGGGCATAGTCACTGGTAGGCGGGATTCCCCAGTGGAAGTAGGTCATACCCAAAGAGCTGGGTTAGTTGTAGTAGTAGTCGTAGCCGTGAAGAAGGTTATGTGCAGGTCCTCAGAATCAAGATTCCATGAAGTTACAGTGTCTGACAAGTTGTACAAGAATAGTATACAATACCGACAAGATGAAATTAAGACACATGTGCAACATCAGTGAAGACGTGTCTTGTGTGCTCTCTGTGAATCTGAACAAGATGTCCTCTCTCGAGCTACTCTACCAGCAGCTGAAGGAAGAACTGAGGGTAGCTAAGCTTGAGATACAGCGACTGACTGAGGAAAACAAGAGGATTCGTAGTACTCCTCCTGTTGAGAATCCTCAAGCCAAGAAAGGAACCTGGACAGTGGCTGGAATGCATGGGACAAAGTTAAAGATCAAGAGGATGGATGGAGAGGTAGAATCAACGAAGAACCAGAAACCTGTTGTGGAAACATCGAACCGATTCTCCGTGTTACCCGATGAATGTGAGTCGACTATAGGGAACATCACGAACGACGCCAAGGAAGGTAAGAATATTGTTCTTGTTGGGGATAGTCAAATTAGGTATATGGATAGGGCCTTCTGCTTGAAAGATAGAAGTAGGAGACAGAGGGTTTTCTTTCCTGGGGCTGGGATGGAGGATATTGTTAGCCGTCTGGACGACATCATGAGAGGTAATGGGAGCAATCCTATTATCTGTCTCAGTGCTGGAGGCAACGATGTTGGCTGACGTAGGAGTGAGGACCTGACTAGCAGGTATAGGTCAGCAATAGACATAATTAGGAAGAAGGGTGGGAACCCTGTCATATGTGGTATTTTGCCAAGGAGAGGAGTTGGAGATGAATGGCTGTCCAGGGCAATTGGTGTCAATTGCTGGCTGGACAAACACTGTAAGGATAATTCAGTACCATTCATTTGCAACTGGGATCACTTCTATGGCCGAAATGACATGTATGCCAGGGATGGGGTTCACTTATCCAGGGCAGGTGTGGATTTTCTTGCTAGCTCAGTTGAGGGTGTTGTTAGGAATTTAAACTAGGATTAGTTAGAGGTATGGGTTTAGAAATGGAAAATACTGAATGTCGAAATATAGATCTAGGCTTTGATATAACAAATCTTAACAATAACAAGGACAGTAATAGGTATAGTGGAAAAACAGAATGGAGCAGGAAGGGTGAAGAGAAAGGAGGGTCTTTAAAAGTGTATTATACAAATAGTCGTAGTGCTAGGAATAAGATGGACGATTTGAGATTAGTTGCAAGTGCAGGTAACATTGATGTATTTGCCATAACTGAGACGTGGTTCAATACGAAAAATAGGGACATGCCTGCTGAATGTCATATACAGGGTTTTAAATTGTTCCAAGTAGACAGAAGTTTCGGGAAGGGGGGTGGAGTGGCACTGTATGTCCGAGATCGCTTGAACTGTTGCATAAAAGTGAATAAAGTCTGAAATAACACATACAGAGTCTGTCTGGATAGAATTTTCAGAGGGGCATAAAAAATTGATTTTAGGTGTGATATACCGTCCCCCAAACTTAGATAGGGACCAAGGGAGACTACTATGGGAGGAAATTGTTAAGGCCACAATGCATGATAACGTAGTTATTCTGGGAGACTTCAACTTTAGTCAAATTGATTGGAATTTTTGACTGGGAATTTAGAATCTAACGACTTCTTAGAAGTAGTTCAAGATTGTTTTTGAAGCAGTTTGTGACAGAATCTACAAGGGAAATAACCTGCTTGACTTAGTTCTGGCAAACAAGGAAACCCTTGTTAATAATTTAGAAATTACAGAGGAACTCGGCGCAAGCGACCACAAATCAATTACCTTTGGCATTGAATGGAAGTTTCATAGTAGGGATAACTCAGTAACGGTCCCAGATTTTCGCTTAGCAGATTACAATGGACTTAGAGAACACTTATCATCTGTGGACTGGGGTAATGAAGAGAGCTATCAATATGACAGTTTTCTGAACACTATACATGCTGCCCAAAGAACATTTATCCCATATAAAGAAATTAGATCGAATAGAAATGACCCAAAATGGATGAATAATAGACTCAAATATCTTTTAGGGCAGAAAAAAGGAATTTATAGGCGTATCAAAAGAGGTGAGGGTTATCTTATGAATCAGTATATTGACATTAAGAGGGACGTTAAAAAGGGGATAAGAAAAGCTAAACGGGACTACGAAATTAAAGTTGCTAGGGATTCGAAAACTAACCCAAAAAGTTTTTTCCAGGTGTATAGAACAAAAGTTAGAGATAAGATAGGTCCCCTTAAAAATAATTATGGGCATCTTACTGACAAGGAGAATGATATGTGCTCTATTTTTAATAATTATTTTCTCTCGGTTTTCACTCAGGAAGACACTAATAATATCCCAAGAATTAGGTATTTTAGTGGGCCTGAAGAAGATAAATTATGTAGTATCACAGTCACTACCGAAATTGTTATCAAACAGATAGACCGTTTGAAGCAAAATAAATCGCCAGGTCCTGATGAGCTTTTTTCAAGGGTTCTGTCTGATACGTGGAAGATAGCTAATGTAATTCCTATTTTTAAAGCAGGGGACAAGTCGTTACTATCAAATTACCGCCCAATAAGTCTAACATCAATTGTAGGCAAATTATTAGAGTCGATTATAGCTGATAACATAAGAAGCCATCTCGATAGGCATAATTTGATTAATGATACTCAACATGGATTCACCAGGGGGCCGTTCCTGCCTAACTAATTTATTAACTTTTTCAGTAAGGCTTTTGAGGCAGTTGATCATGATAAAGAATTCGATATTGTTTATTTGGATTTTAGTAAGGCTTTTGATAGAGTACCACATCAGAGACTGTTAAAGAAAGTGGCTGCTCACGGCATTGGGGGGAAAGTGTTTTCATGGATCGAGTCATGGCTCACCAATAGGAAGCAGAGGGTGTGCATTAATGGGGTTAAATCTGAGTGGGGATCTGTAACAAGTGGCGTTCCACAGGGATCGGTTTTGGGCCCGTTGTTGTTTATAATATATATAAATGACCTTGACGAGGGAATTACTAGTGATATGAGCAAATTCGCTGATGACACGAAGATAGGTAGGATAATCGATTCAGACGTAGATGTCAGGGAACTTCAGGAGGATTTAGACAAACTCAATTCGTGGTCAGAAAAGTGGCAGATGCAGTTCAATGTAGATAAGTGCAAAGTTCTAAAGCTCGGGAATGTTCATAACCCTAGCACCTACCAGCTTAATAATGTTGAACTCAGCCGTACAGAATGCGAAAAGGATTTGGGGGTTATTGTAAGCAGCAACCTTAAACCAAGTCAGCAATGCCTAACCGTAAGAAATAAAGCAAATAGATTACTGGGATTTATATCAAGAAGTGTAAGCAACAGAAGTCCAGCAGTTATATTACAGCTTTATACATCATTAGTAAGGCCTCACCTAGATTACGCAGCTCAGTTCTGGTCTCCGTTTTACAGAATGGATATAAATTCGTTAGAAAACATTCAGCGACGAATGACAAAGTTAATTCATAGCATTAGAAATCTTCCGTATGAAGAAAGATTGAAGACCCTTAAATTACATTCACTTGTAAGACGAAGAATGAGGGGAGACATGATCGAGGTATATAAGTGGAAGATGGGTATTAATAAGAGGGATATACATAAGGTCTTGAGGATATCTCTCCAAGAGAGAACCCGCAATAATGGATTCAAATTGGATAAGTTTAGATTTAGAAAGGATATAGGAAAATATTGGTTTGGAAATAGGGTAGTTGATGAGTGGAACAGTCTGCCTAGTAGGGTTATTGAAGCTAGGACCTTGGGCAGTTTCAAATTTAGGTTGGATAAATACATGAGTGAGAGGGGTTGGATTTGAGTGGGACTCGCACTTAAGTTAATAGAATCATTAAAGCATATTTCTTGGATAGAATTGAAAATTAGGTTGGGCAATTATTCTGTTAGTGGGATGGATTGTGAAGGACCTGCCTAGTATGGGCCAACAGGCCTGCTGCAGTGTTCCTCCTTTCTTATGTTCTTATGTTATCTTTATAGTAGATGTTTCGCCATCCAGTTGCTTTATCAATACAAAATTCTAGGATATAATTTGAAGAAAGTAGAACTATATACAAAAGATGAGGTAATCAGTCCCTCGGCCTTGGAGTTGGTGTGTTCATAATCATTTCGCTAGTGACTGTGATATTACATAAAAAATCTTCAGGACCACTATAAAAATTAATTACTGGGATATTATTAGTGTCTTCCTGTGTGAAAACCGAGAGAAAATAGTTATTAAAAATAGAGCACATATCATTCTCCTTGTCAGTAAGATGCCCAGAGTTATTTTTAAGGGGACCTATCTTATCCCTAACTTTGTTCTATAAACCTGGAAAAACTTTTGGGGTTAGTTTTTGAATCCCTAGCAACTTTAATTTCATAGTCCCGTTTAGCTTTTCTTAACCCCTTTTTTACGTCCCTCTTAATGTCAGTATACTGATTTATAAGATGACCCTCACCTCCTCTTATGCACCTATAAATTTCTTTCTTCTGCCCTAAAAGATATTTGAGCCTATTATTCATCCATTTTGGGTCATTTCCACTTGATATAATTTCTTTATACGGGATAAATGTTCTTTGGGGAGCCTGTACAGTGTTAAGAAAGCTGTCATATTGATAGCTCTCTTCATTACCCTAGTCCACAGATGATAAGTGTTCTCTAAGCCCATTGTAATCTCCTAAGCAAAAATCTGGGACAGCTACTGAATTATCCCTACTATCATACATCCATTCAATGCTAAAGGTAATTGACCTGTGGTCGCTTGTGCCGAGTTCCTCTGTAATTTCTAAATTATTAACAAGGGTTTCCTTGTTTGCCAGAACCAAGTCAAGTAGGTTATTTCCCCTTGTAGGTTCTGTCACAAACTGCTTCAAAAAACAATCCTGAACTACTTCTAAAAAGTCGTTAGATTCTAAATTACCTGTTAAGAAATTCCAATCAATCTGACTAAAGTAAAAGTCCCCTAGAATTACTACGTTATCGTGCCTTGTGGCCTTAACAATTTCCTCCCAAAGTAGTCTCCCTTGTTCCCTATCTAAGTTTGGAGGACGATATATCACGCCTAAAATCAATTTTTCACACCCCTCTGAAAATTCTATCCAGACAGACTCTGTATGTATTATTCCAGACTTTATACCCGTTTTTATGCAACAATTTAAATGATCACGGACATAGAGTGCCATCCATCCCCCTCTCCGATACTTCTGTCTACTTGGAACAATTTAAAACCCTGAATGTGACATTCAGCAGGCATGTCCCTATTTTCATATTAAACCACGTCTCAGTTAATGCAAAAACATCAATATTACCTGCACTTGCAACTAATCTCAATTCGTCCATCTTATTTCTCGCACTACGACTATTAGTATAAAAAAATATTCAGAAAACCTACCTTCTCTTTACTCTTGCTGTTCATTTCTGTTTTTCCACTATACCTATTTCTGTCCTTGTCACCTAGTGCCACTGGCTTTCCAATATCCACCTTATTCTGTCTATTACTAGTTCCCCTAGAATTTATAACATTACTACACTGGGACTTCACTGTTTTCCCCCCATAACCCATACCACTAACCTTTTCTAGTTTAAAACACTAACAGCTCCCTCCACTGCAGTTGCCAGTGCCCCCAGCCCAGACCTATATAAGTGAACCCCATCCCTGGCATACATGTCATTTCTGCCATAGAAGAGGTCCCAGTTGTCAATGAATGTTACTGCATTTTCCTTACAGTATTTGTCCAGCCAGCAATTGACACCAATTGCCTTGGACAACCATTCATTTCCAACTCCTCTCCTTGGCAAAATACCACATATGACAGGGTTCCCACCCTTCTTCCTAATTCTGTATATTGCTGACCTATAGCTGCTAGTCAGCTCTTCACTCGTACGTCTGCCAACATCGTTGCCTCCAGCACTGAGACAGATGTTAAATTAGACACATATGCAACACTTGGGTATCTTTATTGAGGAAAACGTTTCGCTACACAGTGGCTTCATCAGTCCAATACAAAGTAGAAAGTTGAAAGGAGAGGAGGAGTTTGAGGTAATCAGTCCCTCGGCCTGGAGTCGATGTGTTCAGTCCATCAATCTTGAAGCAAGTACAGCATAGGGCAAATAGAAGTTGCTTATATACTGAAGACAGGTGAGACGAAGCAGGAGGAGACGGGGTCATAGTGGTACCATCCACTAGTCGAAGTAGGTCTTCGTCCTAAGGTTGGACAAGTGTTGAAAAATCCGTTTGTATCAAGATCCCAAGATGTTGCTGTGTCAGACAGGATGTAGATGAATGGTTCAAAGAACCGACAAGTTGTTAAATTAGACATATATGCAACACTTGGGTATCTTGGACTGATGAAGCCACTGTGTGGCGAAACGTTTTCCTCAATAAAGATACCCAAGTGTTGCATATGTGTCAAATTTAGCAACTTGTCGTTTCTTTGAACCATTCATCTACATACTGAGACAGATAATAGGATTGCTCCCATTACCTCTCATGTGAGTGATAAATGGTTTTCAAAACCGACGAGTTGAAGATTGAGACACTTATGCAACATATGGGAATCTTTATTAAGGAAACGTTTCGCCACACATTGGCTTCATCAGTCCAATACAAGAACATAAGAACATAAGAAAGGAGGAACACTGCAGCAGGCCTGTTGGCCCATACTAGGCAGGTCCTTCACAATCCGTCCCACTAACAGAATATTTGCTCAACCCAATTTTCAATGCTACCCAAGAAATAAGCTTTGACAATTCTACCCACTCATGCGCGAGTCCCACTCAAATCCAACCCCTCTCACTCATGAATTTATCCAACCAAAATTTGAAACTACCCAAGGTCCTAGCTTCAATAACCCTACTAGGCAGACTGTTCCACTCATCAACTACCCTATTTCCAAACCAATACTTTCCTATATCCTTTCTAAATCTAAACTTATCTAACTTGAATCCATTATTGCGGGTTCTCTTTTGAGAGATATCCTCAAGACCTTATTTATATCCCCTTTGTTAATACCCATTTTCCACTTGTATACCTCGATCATGTCTCCCTCATTCTACGTCTTACAAGTGAATGTAATTTTAGGGTCTTCAATCTTTCTTCGTAAGGAAGATTTCTAATGCTATGTATTAATTTAGTCATTCTACGCTGAATGTTTTCTAACGAATTTATGTCCATTCTGTAATATGGAGACCAGAACTGAGCTGCGTAATCTAGGTGAGGCCTTACTAATGATGTATAAAGCTGTAATATAACCTCTGGACTTCTGTTGCTAACACTTCTTGATATAAATCCCAGTAATCTATTTGCCTTATTACGTACGCTTAGGCATTGCTGTCTTGGTTTAAGGTTGCTGCTTACCATCACCCCCAAGTCATTCTCGCAATCTGTATGGCTAAGTTCTACGTTATTTAACTTATAAGTGCTTGGGTTATGGACACTCCCGAGCTTCAGAACCTTGCATTTATCTACATTGAACTGCATCTGCCACTTTTCTGACCACGAATTAAGTTTGTCTAAATCTTCCTGAAGTTCTATGACATCTATGTTTGAATCAATTATCCTACCTATCTTCGTGTCGTCGGCGAATTTGCTCATATCACTAGTAATTCCCTCATCAAGGTCATTGATATATATTATAAATAACAATGGGCCTAAGACTGATCCCTGTGGAACACCACTTGTTACAAGTCCCCATTCGGATTTAACCCATTTATGCACACTCTCTGCTTCCTATTGGTGAGCCATGACTCGATCCATGACAGCACTTTTCCCCCAATGCCATGAGCTGCCACTTTCTTTAACAGTCTCTGGTGCGGTACTCTACTCACATCCCAGCCCCAGGATAACAAACCCTCTGCCTCCTATTCATATCCTTAAGACAAAATGCCCTATCCATAAACCTAATCTGACTGTCCCCAACTAAAACAATGTTCTTACCTCGACTGGCGGTGTGCATGACGTTCTCGACGGTCTTTGTAGAGATGGTCTTCGCTGGGATGTCTTCACATTCGTCTGATATCAAGGAAAAAGAGTTGCTGGTTTTCACAGCAGTCTCTTGGACCTTTTTCAACTTCAGCTTCGTCCCTTCAGATCTGACTAGCATCCATTCGTTGGTCTGATCATCGGCGACATTGTTCAGGGGATAATCCTTGCATATACCCTTCAATCGTGGAATTTCTCTTCTAGCTTCCGTTAATTCCGCCTTAAGTTGGAGATATAGCTGCTCGTAGTCGAGGGAAGCCATCATCCAATCTCAGGTAGCTAAGAACGGAGAGCACAGTAGAAAAGTCTTCACAGAGCAAAGGTGGTTCCGTCCACAGAGAGTACACTAGACACGTCCTCACTGAGCTAAGTACAGGTCACCACTTTTCAGACCAAGACATTAATTTGTCCAAATTCTCCTAAAGTTCATAGGAATCCTCCTCATAATGAGAGTTATGTGCATATTTTGTGGCTGAAGGTAATTGACTTGTGGTCGCTTGTGCCGAGTTCCTCTGTTATTTCTGAATTATTAACAAGGGTTTCCTTGTTTGCCAGAACCAAGTCAAGTAGGTTATTTCCCCTAGTAGGTTCTGTCACAAACTGCTTCAAAAAACAATCCTGAACTACTTCTAAAAAGTCGTTAGATTCAAAATTCCCTGTCAAGAAATTTCAATCAATCTGACTAAAGTTAAAGTCCCCTAGAATTACTATGTTATCGTGCCTTGTGGCCTTGACAATTTCCTCCCAGAGTAGTCTCCCTTGTTCCCTATCTAAGTTTGGAGGACGATATATGACGCCTAAAATCAATTTTTCACACCCCTCTGAAAATTCTATCCAGACAGACTCTGTATGTATTATTTCAGACTTTATACCCGTTTTTATGCAACAATTTAAATGATCACGGACATAGAGTGCCACCCCACCCCCCTTCCCGATACTTCTGTCTAATTGGAACAATTTAAAACCCTGGATGTGACATTCAGCAGGCATGTCCCGATTTTTCATATTAAACCACGTTTCAGTTATTGCAAAAACATCAATATTACCCGCACTAGCAAGTAATCTCAACTCGTCCATCTTATTTCTAGCACTACGACTATTGGTGTAATATACATATAAAGAAACCCTTTCTCTTTACCCTTCCTGCTCATTTCTTGTACACTTGTACACTTTGATCATGTCTCCCCTCATTCTTCGTCTTACAAGTGAATGTAATTTAAGGGACTTCAATCTCTCTTCATACGGAACATTTCTAATGCTATGAATTAATTTAGTCATTCTACGCTGAATGTTTTCTAACGAATTTATATCCATTCTGTAATATGGAGACCAGAACTGAGCTGTGTAATCTAGGTGAAGCCTTACTAATGATGTATAAAGCTGTAATATAACAGCTGGACTTCTGTTGCTTACACTTCTTGTTATAAATCCCAGTAATATGGGATTACCTACTCTAAGGCACTGTTGTCTTGGTTTAAAGTTGCTGCTTACCATAACCCCCAAGTCCTTTTCGCAATCTGTATGGCTAAGTTCTATGTTATTTATCTTATAAGTGCTTGGGTTATGGACACTACCGAGCTTCAGAACCTTGCATTTATCTACATTGAACTGCACCTGCCACTTTTCTGACCAGGAATTGAGTTTGTCTAAATCCTCCTGAAGTTCCCTGACATCTTCGTTAGAATCAATTATCCTACCTATCTTCGTGTCATCGGCGAATTTGCTCATATCACTAGTAATGCTCTCATCAAGGTCATTGATATATATTATAAACAACACTTGTTACAGATCCCCAATCGGATTTAACCCCATTTATGCACACTCTCTGCTTCTTATTGGTGAGACATGACTCGATCCATGACAGCACTTTTCCACCAATGTCATGAGCTGCCACTTTCTTTAATAGTCTTTGGTGCGGTACTCTATCAAAAGCCTTACTAAAATCTTAATAAACAATATCGAATTCTTTATCGTGATCAACAGACTCAAAAGCTTTATTGAAGAAGGTTAATAAATTAGTTAGACAGGAACGGCCCCTCATGAATCCATGCTGGGTTTCATAAATCAAATTATGCTTATCCAGATGGCTTCTTATAATATCAGCTATAATTGTCTCTAGTAATTTGCCTACAATTGAGGTCAGGCTAATTGGACATATTTATTGGTGATTGTTGGTTCTCAGGTGTTTTGGTGCGTATGTTGCCGTGTGGATATGTTTATTGCATAAACAAAAAGGTTGACGCTGATTTCTATTAGGTTTGATGTGTATGTCCTACTGTATTTGATACTCACTTTTAAACATGTAAATTTGTTCACCTAGAGATATAATATGAACCACGCGCTGTTGATGTTGATATACAGCATTGTAGATGAATGGTTATGAGAACTGACAAGTTGATAAATTAGACACATTTGCAACACTTGGGTATCTTTAATGAGGGAGCGTTTCGCTACAAAGTGGCTTCATCAGTCCATACAAAGGAAAATGGTGAAGAACAGGAGTAGTTTGAGGTAATCAGTTCTTCAGCCTTGAGTCGATGTTGTCAGTCCATCAATCTTGAAAAGAATCCCCAGCAATGTCGATCCCGAAGTCTGTTCACAGTACGTCAGAGAGAAATATCTTAAAATGTTCTTTTATTCTGGAATTAAAACTTTCCCAGCCAAAATCTCGTATAATGAATCTTTAATATTTCTTTTAATGGGTAATTTCAGGTTGATAACAAGGATTTGAACCAAACCAGCACTTGGCTAAAGCAACAACAAAGAAGTGACGGCTGTTTCAACAGTGTTGGTAAGCTGTTCAACAAGGCGATGCAGGTGAGTTAAATTTTGAGGATGTTAGTTATGATATTAGAATCACCACAACAACCTAGAGCCAGTATCACCGTGCTGTGCCACCTACCTTTTCAAAGGGAATGGTAAAGTTGAGCCTGGTATCCCCACGACAATGGTAAAGTTGAGCCTGGTATCCCCACGACAATGGTAAAGTTGAGCCTGGTATCCCCACGACAATGGTAAAGTTGAGCCTGGTATCCCCACGACAATGGTAAAGTTGAGCCTGGTATCCCCACGACAATGGTAAAGTTGAGCCTGGTATCCCCACGACAATGGTAAAGTTGAGCCTGGTATCCCCACGACAATGGTAAAGTTGAGTCTGGTATCCCCACGACAATGGTAAAGTTGAGCCTGGTATCCCCACGACAATGGTAAAGTTGAGCCTGGTATCCCCACGACAATGGTAAAGTTGAGCCTGGTATCCCCACGACAATGGTAAAGTTGAGCCTGGTATCCCCACGACAATGGTAAAGTTGAGCCTGGTATCCCCACGACAATGGTAAAGTTGAGCCTGGTATCCCCACGACAATGGTAAAGTTGAGCCTGGTATCCCCACGACAATGGTAAAGTTGAGCCTGGTATCCCCACGACAATGATAAAGTTGAGCCTGGTATCCCCACGACAATGGTAAAGTTGAGCCTGGTATCCCCACGACAATGGTAAAGTTGAGCCTGGTATCCCCACGACAATGGTAAAGTTGAGCCTGGTATCCCCACGACAATGGTAAAGTTGAGCCTGGTATCCCCACGACAATGGTAAAGTTGAGCCTGGTATCCCCACGACAATGGTAAAGTTGAGCCTGGTATCCCCACGACAATGGTAAAGTTGAGCCTGGTATCCCCACGACAATGGTAAAGTTGAGCCTGGTATCCCCACGACAATGGTAAAGTTGAGCCTGGTATCCCCACGACAATGGTAAAGTTGAGCCTGGTATCCCCACGACAATGGTAAAGTTGAGCCTGGTATCCCCACGACAATGGTAAAGTTGAGCCTGGTATCCCCACGACAATGGTAAAGTTGAGCCTGGTATCCCCACGACAATGGTAAAGTTGAGCCTGGTATCCCCAGACAATGGTAAAGTTGAGCCTGGTATCCCCACGACAATGGTAAAGTTGAGCCTGGTAACCCCACGACAATGGTAAAGTTGAGCCTGGTATCCCCACGACAATGATAAAGTTGAGCCTGGTATCCCCACGACAATGGTAAAGTTGAGCCTGGTATCCCCACGACAATGGTAAAGTTGAGCCTGGTATCCCCACGACAATGGTAAAGTTGAGCCTGGTATCCCCACGACAATGGTAAAGTTGAGCCTGGTATCCCCACGACAATGGTAAAGTTGAGCCTGGTATCCCCACGACAATGGTAAAGTTGAGCCTGGTATCCCCACGACAATGGTAAAGTTGAGCCTGGTATCCCCACGACAATGGTAAAGTTGAGCCTGGTATCCCCACGACAATGGTAAAGTTGAGCCTGGTATCCCCACGACAATAGTAAAGTTGAGCCTGGTATCCCCACGACAATGGTAAAGTTGAGCCTGGTATCCCCACGACAATGGTAAAGTTGAGCCTGGTATCCCCACGACAATGGTAAAGTTGAGCCTGGTATCCCCACGACAATGGTAAAGTTGAGCCTGGTATCCCCACGACAATGGTAAAGTTGAGCCTGGTATCCCCACGACAATGGTAAAGTTGAGCCTGGTATCCCCACGACAATGGTAAAGTTGAGCCTGGTATCCCCACGACAATGGTAAAGTTGAGCCTGGTATCCCCACGACAATGGTAAAGTTGAGCCTGGTATCCCACGACAATGGTAAAGTTGAGCCTGGTATCCCCACGACAATGGTAAAGTTGAGCCTGGTATCCCCACGACAATGGTAAAGTTGAGCCTGGTATCCCCACGACAATGGTAAAGTTGAGCCTGGTATCCCCACGACAATGGTAAAGTTGAGCCTGGTATCCCCAAGACAATGGTAAAGTTGAGCCTGGTATCCCCACGACAATGGTAAAGTTGAGCCTGGTATCCCCACGACAATGGTAAAGTTGAGCCTGGTATCCCCACGACAATGGTAAAGTTGAGCCTGGTATCCCCACGACAATGGTAAAGTTGAGCCTGGTATCCCCACGACAATGGTAAAGTTGAGCCTGGTATCCCCACGACAATGGTAAAGTTGAGCCTGGTATCCCCACGACAATGGTAAAGTTGAGCCTGGTATCCCCACGACAATGGTAAAGTTGAGCCTGGTATCCCCACGACAATGGTAAAGTTGAGCCTGGTATCCCCAAGACAATGGTAAAGTTGAGCCTGGTATCCCCACGACAATGGTAAAGTTGAGCCTGGTATCCCCACGACAATGGTAAAGTTGAGCCTGGTATCCCCACGACAATGGTAAAGTTGAGCCTGGTATCCCCACGACAATGGTAAAGTTGAGCCTGGTATCCCCACGACAATGGTAAAGTTGAGCCTGGTATCCCCACGACAATGGTAAAGTTGAGCCTGGTATCCCCACGACAATGGTAAAGTTGAGCCTGGTATCCCCACGACAATTGTAAAGTTGAGCCTGGTATCCCCACGACAATGGTAAAGTTGAGCCTAGTATCCCCACGACAATGGTAAAGTTGAGCCTGGTATCCCCACGACAATGATAAATAAAATATTGCAACATGGTAATAATGATCTCATTTCTAAGCATTTTGTGGAGACTCACTGACGGGCACGAATTAATTTATTCAACCAAGATTTTTCTAGACAAATTATTATTATTATATATATATATATATGTATATATATATATATATATATATATATATATATATATATATATATATATATATATATATATATATATATATATATATATATATATATATATATATATATATATATATTTATTTATTTATTTATATATATATTAACACATCAGCCGTCTCCCACCAATGCAGGGTCGCTCGAAAAAGAAAAACTTTCACTATCATTCACTCCATCATTGTCTTGCCAGAGGCGCGTTTACACTACACTTATAAAACTGAAACATTAACACTCCTCCTTCAGCGTGCAGACACTGTACTTCCCATCTCAAGAACTCTAGTCCGGCCTGCCGGTTTCCCTGAATCCCTTCATAAATGTTACCCTCCTTACACTCCAACAGCACGTCAAGTCCTAAAAACCATTTCCCTCCATTTGCTCCTATCTAATACGCTCACGCATGCTTGTTGGAAATTCAAGCCCCTCGCACACAAAACCTCCTTTACCCACTCCCTTCAACCTTTCCTAGGCTCACCCTCTACCCCGCCTTCCCTCCACTACAGATTTATACACTCTCGAAGTCATTCTATTTTGTTCCTTCCTCTCTACATGCCCAAACCACCTCAACAACCACTCCTAAGCCCTCTGGATAATAGTTTTGGTAATCCCGCACCTCCTCCTAATTTCCAAACTACGGATTCTCAGCATTATATTCACACCACACATTGACCTCAGACATGACATCTCCACTGCTCCAGCCTTCTCCTCGTTGCAACATTCACAATCCATGCCTCACACCCATACAAGAGTGTTGGTATAACATAACTTTTATACATTCCCCTCTTTCCATTCATAGATGAAGTTCTTTGTCTCCACAAACTCCTCAATGCACCACTCACCTTTTTCTCATCATCAATTCTATAATTTACCTCATCTTTCATAGACCCATCTACTGACACGTCCACTCCCAAATTTCTGAATACATTCACCTCCACCATACTCTCTCCCTCCAATCTGATATCCAATCTTTCATCATCTATTTTTTTTGTTATCCTAATCAACTTACTCTTTCCTATATTCACTTTTAATTTTCTTCTTTTACATACCCTACCAAACCCATCCACCAACCTCTGCAACTTCTCTTCAGAATCTCCCAAAACCACAGTGTCATCAGCAAAGCGCAACTGTAACAACTCCCACCTTGTGTTAGATTCTTAATCTTTTAACCCCACACCTCTTGTCAACACCTGCGCATTCATTTCTCTTACAATTCCATCTATAAATATATTGAAACACCACAGTGATATCACACATCCTTGTCTAAGGCCTACTTTTACTGGGAAATTATCTCCCTGTCTTCTACATACTCTAACCTGAGCCTCACTATCCTAGTAAAAACTCTTCACTGCTTTCAGTAACCTACCTCCTATTCCATACAACTGCAACATCTGCCACATTGCCCCCCTATCCACCCTGTTATACGCCTTTTCCAAATACATAAATGCCAAAAAGAGCTCTTTACCCTTATCTAAATACTGTTCACCTATATGTTTCACTGTAAACTCTTTGTCTACACACCCCCTACCTTTCCTAAAGCCTCCTTGTTCATCTGCTATCCTACTCTCCGTGGTACTCTTAATTCTTTCAATAATATCTCTACCATACGCTTTACCAGGTATACTCAACAGACTTTTTACCCTATAATTTTTCCACTCTCTTTTGTCCCCTTTGCCTTTATACAAAGGAACTATGCATGCTCTCTGCCAATCTCTAGGTACCTTACCCTCTTCCATACATTTATTAAATAATAACCCCAACCGCTCCAAAACTAGATTCCCACCTGCTTTTAACATTTCTATCTTTATCCCATCAATCCCAGCTGCCTTACCTCATTTCATTCTACCCATTGACTCACGAACTTCCCCCACACTCACAACTGGCTCTTCCACACTCCTACAAGATGTTATTCCTCCTTGCCCTATATACGAAATCACAGCTTCCCTATCTTCATCAACATTTAACAATTCCTCAAAATATTCCCTCCATCTTCCCGATACCTCTAACTCTCCATTTAATAACTCTCCTCTCCTATTTTTAATTGTCAAATCCATTTGTTCCCTAGGCTTCCTCAACTTATTAATCTCACTCCAAAACTTTTTATAATTTTCAAAAAAGTTTCTTGATAACATCTCACTCACTCTCTCATTTGCTCTCTTTTTACATTGCTTCACAACTCTCTTAACCTCTCTCTTTCTCTCCATATACTCTTCCCTACTTGCATCACTTCTACTTTGTATAAACCTCTCATATGCTAACTTTTTCTCCCTTACTACTCTCTTTACATCATCATTTCACCAATCAGTCTTCTTCCCTCTCACACCCACTTTCCTGTAACCACAAACTTCTGCTGAACACTCTTAACACTACATTCTTAAACCTACCCCATATATCTTCGACCCCATTGCCCATCTATCCTCCAATAGATTGAGACACTTATGCAACATATGGGAATGTTAATTAAGGAAACGTTTCGCCACACAGTGGATTCATCAGTCCAAAACAAAGCAGAAAGGTGAAAGGAGAGGAAGAGTTTGAGGTAATCAGTCCCTCAGCTGGAGTCGATGTGTTCAGTCCATCAATCTTGTAGAAAGTACAGCATAGGGCCGTAGAAGTGGCTTATATACTGTAGTCAGGTGAGGCGAAGCAGGAGGAGGCGGGGTCATAGTGGTACCATCCACTAGTCGAAGTAGGTCTTCGTCCAAAGGTTGGACAAGTATTGTCCAACCTATGCTGTACTTTCTACAAGATTGATGGATTGAACACATCGACTCCAGGCTGAGGGACTGATTACCTCAAACTCCTCCTCTCCTTACATCTTTCTGCTTTGTATTGGACTGATGAAGCCACTGTGTGGCGAAACGTTTCCTTAATAAAGATTCCCATATGTTGCATAAGTGTCTCAATCTTCAACTTGTCGGTTTTCAAAACCATTTATCACATATCCTCCAATAGTTGTTTATACCTTTCCCTAACTGCCTCCTCTTTCAGTTTTTAAACCTTCACCTCTCCCTTATTTTCTGCTTCTATTTTCCTTGTGTCCCATCTACCTTTTACTCTCACTTTAGCTACAACTAAAAAGTGATCTGATATATCTGTGGCCCCTCTATAAACATGTACATCCTGAAGTCTACTCAACAGTCTTTTATCTACCAATACGTAGTTCAACAAACTACTGTCATTACGCCCTACATCATATCTTGTAAACTTATTTATCCTCTTTTTCATAAAATATGTGTTACCTATAACTAAACCCCTTTCTATACAAAGTTCAATCAAAGGGCTCCCATTATCATATACACCTGGCACCCCAAACTTACCTACTACACCCTCTCTGCATGTTTCTCCCACTTTAGCATTTAGGTCCCCTACCACAATTACTCTCTCACTTGGTTCAAAAGTTCCTATACATTAGCTTAACATATCCAAAAATCTCTCTCTCTCTCTCCTTTACCTTCCTCTCTTCTCCAGATGCATGCACGTTTATTATTACCCACTTTTCGCATCCGACCCTTATTTTAATCCACATAATCCTTGAAATTATATATTTATATTCCCTCTTCTCCTTCCATAACTTATCCATCAACATTATTACTACCCCTTCCTTAACTCTAACTCTCTCAGATACTCCTGACTTAATCCCATTTATTTCTCCCCACTGAAACTCGCCTACCCCCTTCAGCTTTGTTTCGCTTAGGGCCAGGACATCCAACTTATTTTTATTCATAACATCAGTAATCATCTCTTTCTTATCATCCGCACTACATCCACGCACATTCAAGCATCCCAATTTTATAAAGTTTTTCTTCTTCTCTTTATTATTAATGTATACAGGAGAAGGGGTTACTAGCCCATTGCTCCCGGCATTTTAGTCGCCTCATACGACACGCATGGCTTACAGAGGAAAATATTCTTTTACACTTCCCCATGGAGAATAGAGGAAACAAAGAAGAGCAAGAGCTATTAAGAAAAAGAAGAAAACCTAGATATATGCATGTACATGTCTGTGTAGTGTGACCTAAGTGTAAGTAGAAGTAGCTAGATATACCTGTTATCCAGTGTGTTTATGAGACAGAAATAAGACACCAGCAATCTTACCATCATGTAAAACAGTTACAGGTTTCTGTATTCACTCCCTTGGCAGGACGGTAGTACCTCCCTGGGTGGTTGCTGTCTACCAACCTACTACCTACAATAATAGTAACTTCTAATAAGTTATTAACTAGCTATCTGGGTATTTGTAGCTGACCCACAACTTTATCCCTGGCTCTTGACAGGGATGCAACCCGCTATTGTTGTCTTGATTGAAGTTGTAGTATCCTACGGTGCACTGTTAGTCTATATAGTTCTCAATACACACTGTTACACTACACAGTCAATTTTTGTCCTTTCACAGTAATGTCAAAAAACGTAAGTACACTTCATTGTAATTGTTCTACCGCGAATGTTAAGATTGTCTTTGATGTACAGGAACGCGCGAATCACTATGTCGCTTCTGCTAGCATGAAACACAGGTTGCCTGCATCAGTTCTTTACCCAATCTGCCCTGCGGCGCCCCTCCGCCCTTGCTTCTCCTTCTAACAAAAGATGTGCGGATTTCAGCGTTATTTCCCTTCCTTGCTACACACTACAACAGTAGTTAACGCAACATGTTTAATTTCGCTAAGTAAAGAGATTCCTTTTTCTCAATTCTTTATCACTCGTATTACACTAACATTACTCGCCAGAGGTGGCGCATACGTGACTTACTGTGACACTCTGGTACGGACATGTGTTACAAATTAAACTGTTGATCAAGAAATAGTTTAATTTGCCCTTTCTGAGAGGATGAAACGGCTGAAGGAGGCCATACTCCCCCTTTCTGGAGAAATTTTCTCCACACACTATTTCCACTACTAATGAGTGAGATACAAAAATATATATATATATATATATATATATATATATATATATATATATATATATATATATATATATATATATATATATATATATATATATATATATATATATATAATATATATATATATATATTATATATATATATATATAATATATATATATATATATATATATATATATATATCACTATGCTACCCTGGAAGGATGGTAGCAGATGCCTGGGACTACACCTGTGCCGCCTCATTGGCAGACACCTACTTTCCATGCTCCGTAACTGAAGGGTTGGAGCTGCCAGCCAGGGAGACCCAGAAGATCCTCAAATTGAAGAGCTTCTTGCTAACTTATCATAGGGTCGGAGACGCTTGAGGCATGGGGCAAGTGTGTCTAAAGTTCCTCAAGAGCTGGGTGAAAAACTCTTCGTAGAATCTAAGGATCACAGGCGCCAGTTTCCTCTTTCAGAGACTCAGTGTTGCGATCCAGAGGTAAATGCCTGCAGCATTCTGGGACATGGCCTCCGCCGGGAAGCTGGACGAATATTCGAGATGTAGCTCTGAGATGTTATCTATGTTTTCTACTCGCTATTGTATTTCTGTCAATGTATTCTTTTAAGTAGTCTACATATATATATAGAATATAGGGTTGTTGAGAAACAATATTCAAACAGCTTCAGGAGAATCTTGAGTTTTCCGTGAAGCAAGTTTATTCCTATATAATATATATATATATATATATATATATATATATATATATATATATATATATATATATATATATATATATATATATATATATATATATATATATATATAATTAACAGAACTGCGGCTGCAGGACTCGGTCCTGCGTTCCCATGCCCAGCCATGTGTAAACTGTACAAAATACGTATCACTCAATTCTTAATTATTCAAAATCACTTGTTTCGTGATTTCAGTGATACATAGACTGCTCGTGAAGGCTGGTACACCAAACAGGATGAAGTTGAAATTAGTCTCTGAGGCTCCATGACCACGAATGTCCTTCTATCAGGATAACACGCTCAGGTAGTAAGTTGGTAGACAGCAACCACCCAGGGAGGTACTACCGTCCTGCCAAGTGAATGTGAAACAGAAACCTGTAACTGTTTTACATGATGGTAGGATTGCTGGTGTCATTTTTCTGTCTCATAAACACCTGGATAACAGGTATATCTTGCTACTTCTACTTACACTTAAGTCACACTACACAGGCTTGCACATGCATATGTATACATACACATATCTAGATTTTTCTTCTTCTTTTCTTAATAGCTCTTGTTCTTGTTTATTTCCTCTATTCTCCATGATGAAGTGGAAAAGAATCTTCCTCCGTAAGCCATGCAGGTGTCGTATGAGGCGACTAAAATGCCGGGAGCAATGGGCTAGTAACCTCTTCTCCTGTATACATTAATAAAAAAGAGAAGAAAAACTTTATAAAATTGGGATGCTTGAATGTGCGTGGATGTAGTGTGAATGATAATAAAGAGATGATTACTGACGTTATGAATGATAAGAAGTTGGATGTCCTGGCCCTAAGCGAAACAAAGCTGAAGGGGGTAGGCGAGTTTCAGTGGGAAGAAATAAATGGGATTAAGTCAGGAATATCTGAGAGAGTTAGAGCTAAGGAAGGGGTAGTAATAATGTTGGAAGATCAGTTATGGAAGGAGAAGAGGGAATATATATGTATAAATTCAAGGATTATGTGGATCAAAATAAGGGTCGGATGGGAAAAGTGGGTCATAATAAGCGTGAATGCACCTGGAGAAGAGAGGTGTGTAGAGCAGAGAGAGATATTTTGGGAGATGTTAAGCTAATGTATAGGAACTTTTGAACCAAGTTCGCTGTATAACCCCTGTTGTTTAGCGCTTCTATTTGATTATAATAATAATAATAATTTTGAACCAAGTGAGAGGGTAATTGAGGTAGGGGACCTAAATGCTAAAGTAGGAGAAACGTTTAGAGAGGGTGTAGTAGGTAAGTTTGGTGTAAATGATACTGGGAGCCCTTTTATAGAACTTTGTATAGAAATTGGTTTAAAAATAGGCAATACATATTTTAAGAAAAAGAGGATAAAAAAGTATACAAGATATGATGTAGGGCGTAATGACAGTAGTTTGTTAGAGTACGTATTGGTAGATAAAAGACTGATGAGTAGACTTCAGGATGTACATGTTTACAAAGGGGCCACAGATATATCAGATCACTTTTTTGTTGTAGCTACAATGAGAGTAAAAGGTAGATGGGATACAAGTAAATAGAAGCAGAAAATAAGAGAGAGGTGAAGTTTTAAAAACTGAAAGAGGAGGCAGTTAGGGAAAGGTATAAACAACTATTGGAGAATAGATGGGCTAGTGCGAGTATAGGCAACGGGGTTGAGGAAGCCTAGGGAACGAATGGATTTGACAGTTAAAAATGGGAGAGGAGAGTTATTAAATGGAGTTAGAGGTATCGGGAAGATGGAGGGAATATTTTGAGGAATTGTTAAATGTTGATGAAGATAGGGAAGCTGTGATTTTATGTATAGGGCAAGGAGGAATAACATCTTGTAGGAGTGAGGAAGAGCCAGTTGTGATTGTGGGGGAAGTTCGAGGGGCAGTTGAAAGGAAGTAAGGCAGCTGGAATTGATGGGATAAAGATAGAAATGTTAAAAGCAGGTGGAGATATAGTTCTGGAGTGGTTGGTGCTATTATTTAATAAATGTATGGAAGAGGTTAAGGTACCTAGGGATTGGCAGAGAGCATGCATAGTTCCCTTGTATAAAGGCAAAGGGGACAAAAGAAAGTGCAAAAATTATAGGGGAATAAGTCTGTTGAGTATACCTGGTAAAGTGTATGGTAGAGTTATAATTGAAAGAATTAAGAGCAAGACGGAGTGTAGGATAGCAGATGAACAAGTAGGCTTTAGGAAAGGAAGGGGGTGAGTAGACCAAGTGTTTACAGTGAAACATATAGCTGAACAGTATTTAGATGAGGGTAAAGAGGTTTTTGTGGCATTTATGGATTTGGAAAAGGCGTATGACAGGGTGGATAGGGGGGCAGTGTGGCAGATGTTGCAGGTGTATGGAATAGGAGGTAGGTTACTGAAAGCAGTGAAGAGTTTATACGAGGATAGTGAGGCTCAGGTTAGAGTATGTAGGAAAGAGGGAAATTATTTCCGAGTAAAAGTAGGTCTTAGACAAGGATGTGTGATGTCACCGTGGTTGTTCAATATATTTATAGATGGGGTTGTAGGAGAAGTGAATGCTCCGGTGTTGGCAAGAGGTGTGGGGTTAAAAGATAAAGAATCTAACACAAAGTTGGAGTTGTCACAGCTGCTTTTTGCTGATGACACTGTGCTTTTGGGAGATTATGAAGAGAAGTTGCAGAGGTTGGTGAATGAGTTTGGTAGGGTATGTAAAAGAAGAAAATTAAAAGTGAATATAGGAAAGAGTAAGGTGATGAGGATAACAAAAAGATTAGGTGATGAAAGATTGGATATCAGATTGGAGGGAGAGAGTATGGAGGAGGTGAATGTATTCAGATATTTAGGAGAGGACGTGTCAGCAGATGGGTCTATGAAGGATGAGGTGAATCATAGAATTGATGAGCGTAAAAGGGTAAGTGGTGCACTTAGGAGTCTGTGGAGACAAAGAACTTTGTCCGTGGAAGCAAAGAGGGGAATGTATGAGAGTATAATTATACCAACACCTTTATATGGGTGTGAAGCATGGGTGGTGAATGTTGCAACAAGGTGAAAGCTGGAGGCAATTGAGATGTCATGTCTCAGATCAATGTGTGGTGTGAATATAATGCAGCGAATTCTTAGTGTGGAAATTAGGAGGAGGTGCGGGATTACCAAGACTATTATCCAGAGGACTGAGGAGGGGTTGTTGAGGTGGTTTGGATGTGTAGAGAGGAAGGAACAAAGTAGAATGACTTCGAGAGTGTATAAATCTGTAGTGGAGGGAAGGACGGGTAGGGGTCGGCTTAGGAAAGGTTGGAGGGATGAGGTAAATGAGGTTTTGTGTGCGATCGGCTTGTACTTCCAGTAAGCATGCGTGAGTGTATTTGATAGGAGTGAATGGAGACAAAGGGTTTTTAATACTTGACGTGCTGTTGGAGTGTGAGCAAGGTAACATTTATGAAGGGTTTCAGGGAAACCGGCAGGCCGGACTTAAGTCCTGGAGATGGGTAAGCACGCCTCTGGCAAGAGAGTGATGGAGTGAATGATGATGAAAGTTTTTCTTTTTCGGGGCACGCTGCCTTGGTGGGAATTGGCCGATGTGTTAAAAAAAAATTAGAATAAAAAAAAACACGCTCAGTGATGCTGATTGCCTGGTGTTTATGGATGGTGGCCTGGCCCAGTGGAGAGAATGATGCGTACTTTGTTCAGTTCACACAGGGCTGGGCATGGGAACGCAGGATTGAGTCCTGGCCAAGCCTCAGTTCTGTTAATGATTCAAAATCACTTGTTTCGTGATTTCATTGATTTTATATATATATATATATATATATATATATATATATATATATATATATATATATATATATATATATATATATATATATATATATATATATATCAATGAAATCACGAAAAATTATTATATATATATATATATATATATATATATATATATATATTCAAATATCGAAACCAAGCATACAGGATGCAAAACTACTCCCCGTGTTGTTTTGCATATATATATATATATATATATATATATATATATATATATATATATATATATATATATATAATATATATATATATATATATATATATATATATATATATATATATATTTATGTGTGTGTGTGTGTGTGTCTGTATTTCGAAAGTCATATCTTTCTCCTACAGGGAGGAATTGAGTCAAGCAACTCTTCTGTACCTCTGACTGCGTACGTGATGATTGCTATGCTGGAGGCCAATGATGAATCGTGTAGCGCGTCTGTATGTCAGGCTGCTCAGTGTCTACATGCTGACACCACTCGGCACCCTTATACCTTGGCGCTGAAGGCCTATGCTTTCGCTTTGGCTAAGCTTCCAGAGGCCAGAACCGTTCTCCAACAGTTGCTGAAGGTGGCCACTGTGGCTAGGAACTCTACATACTGGAAGCTGCCTAAGGGTCCAGGTAAGATGGGGTGAAAAATATGCTGAGTTAAAAAAAAAAAAACGTTGAGTTAATGATTTGATATATATAGAATAGATGAGAACCAAAATTAGGTATTTAAATAAGTTTCAAGTCTGACCTAATTACTACTTCATTTCTCGTTAAAATGTTGTATTAATAAATATTGCCTTAGGTTAGCATTTGCGACTTAGGAGAGGCTTGACCAATTTTGCATTTTTTTCCTCTCGTCCTGTTTCTTTCCCTTTCGGTGTACGAGAAGAAGTGTTCACTCTTCTTGTTTTTACCGAAAATTACATTTGGCACGGACAACTTAATTAGTGGCACTACGGAAGGTGGTTTTGGGACTTGGTGCTCATAAAACAATCATAATGCTATATCGTGTCAAACAAAGCTAATGTAAATATCTTATCTTTTTTCAACAAAAAAATAAATAAATAAATAAAGTTGCTAAGTTTTTTACATTTTGCACAATACCTTGCTCTTTTCTCCCACATAAATCCCAAAATATTTGGAATAAAATTATGCTTTGTTTGACACGATGAAGAACAATCATTGATTTATGATATTTTTTAATAAATTATTTCATTTAATTCAATAATGAAGGCTGAGCTTCATGAAATAACTCAATAACATACTTCCGAGAAAATCGCTTGGAGCGCGGGCCGGCCCACCGTCTCGGAAAAATAAAAAATCTGAGAAAATTGCGTTTGTTTAAACGTTTTTCCTATGAAATTGGCTATCCAGTGCAGTTAACGTCTCCAAAACTCCGTTTTCTCTTACTCAAAGCTAAAGAGCTCGTTATAGAAAGGAAGGGTAATAATTTTATATGCAATATTCCTGGTGGACTCTCGCCATTTTATGGTCTATTTTATTAATTCTAGAGTATATACCATGTTTATATGTCATTTCTAGTGTTTATTGTCATATTAGATCAATTCTGATAGATAAATACTCCGTAGAGTTGATACTAGCGTAATTATGAAGAATTTTCTCCTGACTCCTCAGAGTGGGAATGTTCCCAAATGGTTCCTGATTTGCTGGAAGTCTACGTATAAAACCCGCCCACTCTCCTATGAGGCCAAATAGTCAATTATTATAATAGAAAGAATAATACAAGGAATAACAATAAAAAAAAAACGGAAAAAATTCCTAAAAATTTACGGGATGTGAGCAGTCATGTTGCTAGTGCCGATGTCACCATACATTATATAAATGACTGTAATTCCTCGGAGAAACGTCGTACAACATTGATTATTGTACCATTGTATTGCCAGAGAGTTAAGCTATTTTTCTATATGATTAACTCAATTTTCATATTTTTTCGAGTTTTTTATCGCTCCCAGGGCCCCTGACTTTGTGTGCGCGCTGAGGAAAAAAAAATTGAAAAACTATGAAAATTGAGTTTTTCTTACCAAAAAATAGCTGATCTTTCTGGCAACACCCTCGTATAATTCTCATCATTATACGATGTTTCTACAAGGAATTATAGTAATTTATAGCATGTATGGTGACAGCGCTTGTCTTAACATGCGGGCTAACGCGGCAAAAAAAAAAAAAAAAATCCGTTTTTTTTCTATCAATTTCTTATATTTTTCTCTCTAATATAATACAAATTCACCATTTGATATCATAGGAGAGTGGGAGGGGCTAATATTGTCTGAGAACTAATCAGGAGCCTTCTCTGATAAGAGGTGTTGAGAAGGCATAAATTACGTTGTGGCGGCCAACACACTCCAGCCAACAAATTGTTCTATTCTTACGCTAATATCAATAATAATGTTTATTTACTTACTACAATTGATCTATTATGACATAAGGCGACATATTAATAGCATAGAAACATGAAAAACACACCAGAATAAATATTATGTGGCATAATATGACGGTCTATGGCCAGGTAGTCGAAGGGTCGCCATCGCCCATAAGGGTTATTTTCCCATTCTCACATTTCTGTTATGAGAAAAAACGGATCTAGTGATGGTGAACTGTAGTAGACACTCCTAGATGATGAAAACAGTGGAAAAAAACAAGTATTTTTTCGGGATTTTTTTTGTTTTTCCGAGTACTTGGGCTGCCGCACGTTTCGGCCATTATCTCGGAAGTAAGTTATTTACCTATTTAGCCAAGCACCATCATTATTAATGAACGAATTGACGTGATTTTCACAACAAACATAGAAGAATGATTGCTTTACAAGGTAGCAAGAACCTTTTTGAAGTATCCCAAATATTTTCAGATTTGTGTGGGGATAAAAGTCCGATATTTTGCTAAATGTCAAGAAACCTACAAATTGTATTTTTTTTAGAATGAAGATAAGCTTTATTACAGAATTAGTACTTGCTACACGGTGGAAGTAGAAGTGTTCTATCAGCAGAAAATGTCAAAACCACTTTTCCAAGTACCACTTCGGAGGAGCTCATTCCTAAGTGTAATTTTTAGTAAATCTTGCGTGGTTCATTTGCTTTTTGGCCGATTTTATTGAAACTTCGTCACAGCTCCTTCTATATAAGCTTCTAATAGTACACCAAAAATGAGCGCAATCGGTAAACAAATAAAGAAATTGATGGTAAATCGTTAAGCTGCCCCTTTAGGCTGTCTATCAATTTCTCATTATATTTATTTTAAGCTATATGAATTGTGCTTTATTGCACATTAATTTCTTACATTTAAGTTTTATAATTCTTAAGATAATAATTTTAATTTAGGTACGAATATATAAAGACTTTGTCAAACTCGGTATAGAAAAATATATTATTACCAGGAACATCTAAGGCTGTGGCAGTGGAGACAGCTGGGTATGCCATCATGGCTATGATGACCCTGGACTCTGTGAAGTATCGGGATCAAGCAAGGAAGGTTGTTAAATGGATAACAGCCGAAAGAAACGGGCAAGGAGGATTCTACTCCACACAGGTAGGATTGTCATTATTTACTGTCATTTGCAGCAGCTATTTTATTCTTCTATATCAAGTTTTCGATGACCCATGAAATGGTAATGACACAATTGAAAACAAACCATACCATGGGTGGGGTTAGAAGCTAGCTGGTCCAGTGGCTAACGCGATGGTCTGGAGTTTTGAGACTCTGATCGCGGGTTCTAACTCCACCCGTGGTATGGTAAGTTTTCGATAATTTTTCACTTTTGTATTAAAGAGTAAAAACATCTCAGTTAAGGTAAAATGTTCACAAACACTCATCTAGTTCCTTCCCCAGAATCTCTCTCTATGTTGAAGAATGGCATAGCCAAGTGGTCCAAAGAAACAAATAGTAAAAGATCTTTTATTGGTAATATGATTTCATCTACGTGAAACTTTCTCAGGTACAAAAAAATAACAACTAACGATTAAATATAGTTCTGATAAATGGTGGAGTTAGGTGGTGGACGAGGCTGAAGTTGAAATGTCACAACCGGAGTAGTTGATGTAACTTCTCCGGCAGAGTCAAAGTATAAGGTCAGTTAACATTGAATGTCGCTTGAATCACGAGGCAACGTTCTAGTAATTAATTTGTGTTTCATGTTGTGAAAATAATACACTTGTCCAACACTTGGGTATCATTTATTGCAAAAATGATACACCTGCACAGCAGACTTCTTCAGTCGAAAAACAAGAAACCCTGGAAACAATTTTGACTTGTCGGTATTGCAT
>WNWK01015691.1:0-47093 GCA_009830355.1 Cherax destructor
TACCTCACTGAAGCAGCATCTCCCCTACGAACTGGCTCCCGGTCCCCTCGCACTCTGTCCCCGTGTATTCCTACACCTTGCCATTAATAAACTGAGTCTAGTCATCGGCCGTATCTCTGCACCTACGCTACCATTCTACTGCCCAAAGTAAGCAGCCAAGAAGTTAGACTTAACATATGAAACAGGTATAGTATACTCTTAGCGTATATGTACGCTAAAAGTATACCTTAATATACGTATATACTCTATCAGCAGCTTTGCCGATTATTACTACAATGTATAAAATTCACAGATAATATATATTGAAATAGAAAAAATCGATAATATACAAATAAATACACGGAAGTGATACGTCATCATAGAAAATTTGCAGCTAACTAAAAAATGAAATGTTATAAACACTGAAATGTTGCTAAACATCAGAAATTTAATCTCATGTTTCTTATGTTTTTTTTTTTTCCAAAAAATATTCATCCAGTTATTTTTTTTTGTGTATGGGCCTGGCTACCTAATCTACGTTATTTCCCCAATCATATATGCAAAACACTAGTATCAAAACCAATTTGCAGCAAATGATGGAACTTATCTGAAGTGTATCTTGACAATACAGACTGGCCAACATATTATGATAGGCCAGACTGGGTAGCCAGAAATACCACACACACATATGCCTAATATTAACATTAACATAAAAATCCATACACGTTTAGAAAATACTACAATTCATATAATGCATTACTTATGGCTTATTTAATATAAATCATATCCAAGGAAAGGTGATATTAACGTGATATTAATTGTCAGCTCTCGAATTTACTTTGGTCAAGCTGAAACTAGCTTATAATATCGTATTATATTTATAATGAAAGGTGTATGCAAGATAGGTTACAGTATGCTAGTATACATCATAACTCATCAGAGGCAGGTTATTGTAATTGAAATATCTGGTTATAAGAGTAGAATGACCCTATATTGGCTGTATAGTGATTAAGTTATTGGATGAAGAATGACCAGGTTATAGGAACAGAATGATCATATTATGGGACTAGAATGACCATCTTAAGGAATAGAATAAACATGTTATAGGAATAGAATGCCCAGGTTATAGGAATAGAATGACCAGGTTATAGGAATAGAATGACTAGGTTATGGTAACAGAATCACCAGGTTGTGGGAATAGAATGACCAGGTTATGGTAACAGAATGACCAAGTTATGGGAACTGAATGGCCTAGTTATGGGAATAGAATGACCAAGTTATGGGTGTTGGGTGAGAGCATGGTGAACGTGGGGTTAGGAGAACAGTGAGTGAGTCACTGTGGAAACTCGCAATGCAGCAGCAGCAGCAGCGATGGTTTTAGAACTGTAGCAAGTAGGCTGTTGTGTCCGTTGTCACATGTGCTGTACACCTGCACCTCAGTACAGCACAGCAGTCACAAGCAGCAAGCGTGTAGCAATATATTATAGACTTGACTTTGTGGCTTCAAGTTAGATTAAGAAGTGAACATACACAAAAAAGGTAGATTTACATGAGCACACACACACACACACATATATATATATATATATATATATATATATATATATATATATATATATATATATATATATATTTGGTATCTATTATTACATTGTTGTACACCTGAGGTGACACCACACACGGCAGAACAGAAACACTTTATTTCAATGTCTGGTTTGTGGTAATTTTCAGAGATTCAAGACTAAAGAGTAAAAGTATTTTCGTTCCTCTGGCGGGTTTGTCATATGAGTAAGATACATTGAGTGGGACTACTGCCAAAACTCCTTAATTGCAGTACAAAACGAACTAGGATTGAATTAATTACATAATGACTTTCGTGCATTTAGAGTTTTATGTATTTTAGGGTTAAGG
Source organism: Cherax destructor (assembly GCA_009830355.1). NCBI lineage: Eukaryota > Metazoa > Arthropoda > Malacostraca > Decapoda > Parastacidae > Cherax > Cherax destructor. The sequence goes on from WNWK01015691.1 coordinate 1,891, forward strand.
TTTATGGAAGTTGCAAGGGTCAGTATCAAAGCAATCCACCTAATTTACTGGATAATTTAATATGTATAATAAATATTAATTAAATTAAATTTTCAACGTATGAGCACTAAAACATACATAACTCTCCATATATATACATCCGGGGCTGTAATGGTGTTATTTTGTGTTCCTAGAATAATAAGAAAATTGATCTTACTACGGATTATAGTTATAATTGCATTAAGGTCGTTAAGGATGCGTGTCCTCGATAAACCACTAGTCTAGGGATTAAATTAAGTTCCGTATATAAACAAAGATATGCATCCTAAACCAGTGTGGTGGTTTATTATACAAGAAGCAGCAGTGTCTCTTATATCCCTTTCTAACTAAGTTTACCACACTGGTTAGGTAAGGTTCGTCAGGAAACAGGACAAGTGTTTCCTGACGCGGGTCTTAGATGATGACCTGCCGTTGGAGCTTATGGTCATCTGACCGAGGCCTTCTGCTGGCTTACCGGTCCACCCCTTTAAAAATTATGGTCATAGTTGCTGCTGACTTCCTGGCGCATTACGTGAAAAATTAAATGTCACATTAGATGTATTGGTAGGTGTTCCATCGCATTTAAAAACCAGAAGAACAAGTCAGTATCATCCTAGGATTATGACTTTAATGTTGTCTGTTAGATAAGAGTGGACGCATGAGTGAACGGTGGTGGTAGTATACATGAGTGAATACTTCTTTAATAAGGGGAGTGCATCATTAACACTCTAACTCGCCCCCTCTCATTTTTTGTTACTCTACACAGTGGGATTATTATCATGGGGAGCGTTAAATCCGTAGGGATTATACAGCGCATGTGGGGCAGGGGGGTAAGATGGAAGGCATTTAAGCTTAATTCAGGGAATTTGAGCATAGATCCAATTCCCCAAATCAAGAGCCCCTCAATAACATCAAGGAACCTCCCTTGAGGGATCCACCCAGTGGGAATTAACACGGGCCCTCCGAGTGAGTTTAATATTACTTGACTTTCTGCTCCACCACGTCAGTAAGTACGAATTTCCACTCGTGTTTCTTTTTATATTACAGGTGTTGGGTTTTTGGTAATGTAACCGGACCTGATTTGACTTACGTATTTTATCGTAATTATTCTTAGTGCTCACCAATTTTTTAAAGTCCTGCTTATCAGGTGAGTGACTTCTCGTCCGGGTTACTAACATTTGTTTATTTTTTGTCTTTTAGTCTTATGACTCGTTATACCTTCAAATATTTTGTAGCTCAAACACAGATCACCTTTCTAACCGCTATGCGGATTATGACCCTGAAAATTCCAAACAGTTTAATGATAATCGTGAAGCTATTATCCATTATTTACATATATCATGGATAAATTTTATTACTGCAGTGTTATTAAAGACTCCAGGCAGTGGCTATGATTAGATGACGCGCTCAGTGGCTGATACCTGGTACTGATCCTTTGTTTAAATGAGATGAAAAACGTAGCTCTTGTGGGCCGGCGAATGCTTTGCCAGTTAACGGGTCTCCTGACAAAGACCACAGTCAGGATACACTTATCCTCCTGTGTAACGGACAAGGCCCCACTACCACCTCAGTGACTCTTGCAGCAGCCGAGAGTAATAATAAAGTGATAACCTCGTTGGCATTATAGCTTGGGAGTGGAGGATGGCTGGTGAGCCATCAACAGGGCTGCCCCTATGGCTGGGTGATGGTTGGCCTTTTGGCTACGACGTGGCGTGTGCTGCTTGACACAGTAATCTACCCTCCACAATAAACAGCGTGAAGATACCAACACGATCTGCCCTCCGCGCTATTAAACGTAAGCTGCCTGTTGATGTTATTTCGTTGTTGGCGGTTGACTTTACGTTAATGAAGATTAATTTACGACCTGACTTAACAACCCAGGCAACATGGTTTCAGAGCAGGTCGCTCCTGCCTCTCGCAACTACTGGACCACTATGATATGGTCTTAGATGCACTGAAAAACAAACAGAATGCACATGAAGTATACACAGATTTTACAAAATTCCTTTGACAAGTGCGATCATGGTGTAATAGCACACAAAATGCGTGCTAAAGGGATAACTGGCAAAGTAGGCAGATGGATCTTCAACTTTCTAACCAATCGAACACAAAGAGTAGTGGTAAACAGAGTTAAATCGGATGCTGCCATTGTGAAGAGCTCTGTTCCACAAGGCACAGTACTCGCACCTATCCTGTTCCCCATTCTCATATCAGACATAAACAGAGATGTAAACCATAGTGTGGAGAAAATTCTCCAAAGGAGGGGGGTATGTGCCCTTACTACCCTTGGTAAGGGCCCTCACCCTTTCCACCCTTAGGAAAGGGCCAGAGGAGGCGCGTCTGGCTGCATAAACAATTTAATTCAAGCCAGATGTACTGTCAACAGTGTGTCAAGAATTGTGCTGACCACAGCACCACGAGGCACCTCGTGGCACCACATGGTTGCACGAGGCTGCAAAAGGCAGCACGAGCGGGCAGATTGAATTTGGCCACCGCAAGAACGGGTCATATGACTCTATTGGTCATGCGGCGCGAGGCGACGTAAATCAACATAGACATTACTCGTTCGCGTCCGTTATTATTTTAATCTCCACTAACGTCGGGAAATGAGATAAGAACTCTGTTCCAGCGCGTTTAGTGTATAACATCAACATTGCAGTATATTCAGAAGTGTGCGCAGCTTCAGACTGCAAAAAGGAGAAACGTAGAGACAATCGCAAGTGAACTCCATCGAAACAAGACGGTGATTCTTCAGCGGCATTCTACAATCAAGACAGCATTTCCGCCGTATATGGTGGAGCCAACACCATCGCTCAAAGTTACACGAGCAAGGTAAGAATTTGATGTTCTGGTTAAAACAGGGAACTGCGCAGTTCTTGTATTCAAGAACATTCAAATTTTTACATAGGGACGGCGGTTATGCGTGGACTTTTTAGTCCAAAACAGTGAGTAAAACGCCTTTCAGTCCATCTAAGACTGAAATATGGACATACGCTCCTTTGGGGCAATAATTATAATCCCTTGATGTTTATCTTACAGCCCTGTGGAGAGTGTGGCAATATATGGATCCCCTGAGAAGGTGTTGGAGACGGCTGCGACATCTTGGATTCATCAGCTAAGTATTAGCGTAACATACAGTCCACGTTATCGTTGGTACCCATCCTCCACATGTTGGTCCTTACGAACCGGAGGTTTGTTCATTACGAACCGGAAGTTTGGTCATTACGAATCGAAAGTTGATCGTATTCGAACCAGGAGAGTGACCACATGGTGGTCCAAAGACTTATACTACAGTGTATAAATGTCTACGATCCAAGGTCCTTCGAGAAAAGCTGTAAAACTATTGTTTTTACAAAAGAAACCAGAATATATGGGTCCCTACTCTCAATCAAAGAGTATGGGAAGCTCTCGCGAGGCATAGAAAACGAGAGCCGGCAGGCGCTCACCCGACACCCAGGAAGAAAACGGTAGTCGGGTCACCCAAGGTTGGGGGACAGTACTGGGGAAGGCACCCCATTCACCCACGCGGGAGCAACACTTCAATTTCTGCTTAAGTCAGCAGAGAAGCAGATTGACTGGCACACGGCTGGTCTGTGAATGTGTATAGTATAAACAGTTTATATATACACAGTGTTTATAATGTTTATAGACAGAAATTAAGAGAAGAAACTGTGTATTATGTTTGTCTCTTATATAATATAGGAAGTGATATTAAGTTTAAACTTTCATATTGATTAACATTGTAACAGTGACATATGTATGTATATAAACATTGAATATATATGTGTAATGTGTATACAGTGAAATATTTTCATGTGTGAAGTGACGTCAGTGCTGAGACTCAGTTTAGCTGAGACAGCAATTCAGGACATAAACAAACCTTCGTGTTGTTTCGTCCATATGTACTCTGCACCTCAAGGCCACTGACCTTGAAAGACACGGTTAGTGGGTCAGTAGTGTGCTGACGCAGTCAAAACAAACTCAGCTGGAGTTTTTTAAACACTCTAAGTGTGCTGTTAGTCATTATACTAGCAAAATGTCGTCATTAACCACAAAATTCAGCACGTTACAGACGAAAATTACTCAATTGGAGCAATTAATTTCAGTCTGTATAGGTTTAACTCAAGACACAAATATAGACTATGATCAGTTGGAAATTAAATCTCAATTATTTGATAAACGTCTGGAAATCATTAATTCAGGCTATGAGAATTATGAAAGGGAATTCCTAGATTCCAATCCGACAGAGGAAGAAATTAAAAGTGTCTTGGATGCCTTTAGTGAACAACAATTAAGGTGGACAGGAATACAGGCTATCTGCCGCAAAACTTTGTCACAGAGACCTACAGCCAGTGGTCAGCAGACACCTGTCTCCACACCTGTCCACACACCTGCGACACCTGTCACACCTGGTGTTAGTTTACCAACTCTTCCTAAATTGGCTATGCCTATTTTTGAAGGTAATGATTATGAAGAGTTCATTAGTGGGTTTAATTCTTTAGTGAATTCACGTACTGACATAGATGAGATAGCTAAGTTCAATTATCTCAGATATCTCGTGAAAGGTGAACCCTATGAACTGATTAAATCATTTCCGGTGGTCAAAGGCAATTATGCTCTAGCTTTACGTGTCTTAGCATATAATTATCTTGATGCTGACAAAGCCAGGGTTAGACATGCAGTCTTAATATCAAGCTTGAAACCACCCAAACATTGTCTTTCAGACTTACAGTCATTTAGAATCACATTAGACAATAGTCTTAGAACTCTAGGAGTTAAATATGATCTAAGGCAATGTGATTGGTTTATCAGTGGTATTATACAAGATAAACTGTCAACACAAACCATTGAACGTTTAAATATCATGTTCAATAAACGCTATTTCACTTGTGAAGAAATTAGCAATGGTTTACAAACAATAGTCTCATGCATGCAAGCAACGAGACAAGATGAGAAATCCACCAATCCTGTTGTGGATAATAAACCTTCAACTCAGTACAAAAAGAGTGTACCTACTCCCACTAAACCACATAATGGGAAATCCCATGTAGGCACTTATCAAGCTGTGAACACAACAGACAGTAAACAGACTGTCACACATAAACGTACTCCAAAATGTGTACTTTGTGATGGAACACATTGGGCACAGTATTGTATTCAATACACAACAATGGAGGCACGGAAACAACGTGCTCAACAGCTGAAAAGGTGCACTAAGTGTTTAGGTGAACACAAGGGAGGTAAATGCTCACTGAAGAAGTGTTTTAAATGCAAGGGAATGCATCATACAGCATTATGCCCAAGCACTTATGCTGAACAACCGACTTCCACAGAGTCAGGAAGTCAACAAACAGCAGCATTAAATGTGAGAGATAAGTCTAAATCGACTGCTCTCCCAATAGCTCGAGTAGAGTTATCACATAAATTACACAAAACCAATGTGCTAACATTATTTGATCAAGGCTCACAAAGGTCTTTCATAAGAAGAACCGTGTTGCAAAAACTGAATAAACAACCCCATGCCAAAATACAGTTAGAAATAGCTGGATTTTTCCAAAGTTCTGGTAAGCAGAAATATGACCTAGCCAGATTCACTGTTGGTCTAGGAAACAGGAAAAGACAGTAGAAGCTGTGGTAGTCGATGATTTGCCTAAGTCAGTGCAGATCCGGGGAATAAGAGATACAGTTGCAGCACTGAAGGCGGCCAAGGTCAAGTTAGCCTGTCCTGACATACAGACGGACACAATTAGTCCAATTGATTTAATCATTGGAAGTGATTACTATCACTGTTTTGTGGAAAATATAGTAAGTAAACATGATGTTCACTTGCTGAAAACAGCTGGAGGCCATATGATATGTGGTCCAATTCCCTCTCAAAGCGGGAAGGAAGCTGAAATTGATTCAGTAGAAAATGTACTAGTTACAAGAATAACTGCTGATCATGTACCACAGCAAAAATTATCATTACTGGAAGAAATGAATGAACCAGTTGATAAATTGTGGGATTTAGATGCGATAGATATAGATGTAAATAAACCAAGCCCACAGGAGTCTGAGACTTATAACCAATATTTGGACACTGTCAAATATGAAGATGGACAGTATTGGGTTAGGTTACCATGGAAATTAAATCCACCACATCTACCTAGCAATTATCGCATGGCTTTCGGACAAATGAAAGCACAAATACATGAGCTCAGGAAGAATCCAGAGCTGCTGACTGTCTATGATAATATCATACAAGAACAGTTAGACAATAAATTCATTGAGGAAATAGTCGAAGATAAGTTGAAGACAGATGCTCATTATCTACCGCACCACGGAGTCAGGAAAAATTCTGAAACCACTCCACTACGTGTTGTATACAATTGCAGCGCACGTGCAAATAAAGATGTAGCAAGCCTTAATGACTGTCTGATGACCGGACCCTCACTAACTGAGAAGCTTGGAGACGTGCTTATGAAATTTCGCACAAATCCATATGCCTACACGGCTGATATTTCCAAAGCTTTCTTAAGAGTAGGACTACAAGAAATAGATAGAGATTATACTCGATTCTTGTGGCCAGAAAATCCACATGATCCTCAAAGTCCTGTGAAAACTTATCGTTTCAAGTCAGTATTATTTGGTGCAACATCCTCTCCATTCTTACTAGAAGCTACTCTTAATACACATTTGAAGAAATCTGAAAGTCCCTTCAATGAAATCTTAAAGAAAAGTTTCTATGTGGACAATCTTCAAGGTACTGTGAATAAAGAGGAGGGTTTGAAATCCTTATATAGAGAAGCTAACAAGGAGATGAAAGAAGCAAATATGCCTCTAAGGATGTGGAATACTAATTCAAATCAATTAAGGGAACTTATCAAAGAAGATTTCCCTGAAGCTGAAATTCCTGAATGCAACAACATGCTTGGACTTAATTGGAACACACAGGAAGACACTTTGAGTCTCAAAAGGATAAACAATAAATCAAGCAGTACACTCACTAAACGTAGTTTACTGTCAGAGGTATCACAATGTTTTGATCCTCTAGGACTCGTCTCACCAATTACCATAAAAGGTAAAATGCTTGTGCAAGATGCATGGAAGCTCAAAATAGGTTGGGATGAGAACTTGCCTCTAGAAATGAGTCAAGAATGGGATGAAATGTCCAAGGAGTTTAAACAACTTCATCAAATTAAATTTCCCAGACAAATAGGTCAAGAGGGAAACAAGTACACATTACATGTGTTCTGTGATGCGTCAACCAGAGGTTATGGCGCTGTGTTCTGTGATGCGTCAACCAGAGGTTATGGCGCTGTAGCTTACATGAGTAACGCTGACGGAAGTACTTTAATTACTTCAAAGGCCAGGGTTGCACCCTTGAAGGTCAGAACAGTACCACAATTGGAACTGACAGCACTCTATGTAGGTACAAAATTAGCTGTCTATCTCAACAAAGTACTTGATCATCTCACTATTGAAAAAACTGTGATCTGGAGTGACAATGAAGCAGTTCTCCAGTGGTTAAGAAATAATAAGAGTAAGTTGGTCTATGTACAGAATAGAGTAGCAGAAATAAGAGAGATGCAGAGAGACTATGTCTTTCTCCACGTCTCTACACAAGAGAACCCAGCTGACATGTTGTCACGTGGTGTCCCACTCAAGAACTTTGTGGATAATAAATTATGGCTCCACGGACCTAACTGGCTCTCTAATGAAAATAACTGGCCACAGCAAAAAGCTTACATTATGCCAGAAGAAACAGTTTGCTTGAACACCGCAGAAATAATCTGTTTAAACACTACAGACACAAAAGAAATAGTCATTGATGGATCTAAATACTCATCTTTGGGTAAACTCTTAAGAGTTACAGCTCTTGTCTTTAAATTCATTAAAGGGATAAAACCTAATTATGAATTACTTGAACCCATTAAATACTGGATAAAGTTAATACAGAAAGATGTTTTCTCTACAGAGTATAAATTTCTGGAAACTCAGGATAAATCACCAAAGAAACCTGATATGATTAATTCTTTAGGACTTTATCTCGACTCAGAAAAGATTATAAGATGTCGAGGAAGAATTCATAATTCTTCACTACCTAAAGAAACAATACATCCAGTATTGATCCCCAAGAATCATTGGCTAACAAGACTGATTATTCAGAATGCCCACAGTAACGTGTTACATGGTGGTGTAGCTGACACTCTTTGTCATATACGTCAATCCTACTGGATACCTCAAGGTCGACAAAGTGTGAAGAAACAAATTAGAGACTATATTACTTGTCGTCATTATGATATGCGAGTATGTCAGTATCCAGGTCCACCTCCATACCCTTCTGAAAGAGTATGTCATGTCACTCCATTTGAAGTGACAGGTGTAGATTACACTGGACCAATAATTTTAACTAAAACAGTTGACAAAGTACCTATAAAGGTGTACATCTGTTTGTTCACCTGTGCTACAACTAGATCAGTACATCTAGAAGTAGCCACTGATATGTCTGCTGAAACCTTTATCAAATTATTTAGAAGGTTTGCAGCCAGAAGGGCATGTCCCAGGCTGATGATATCAGACAATGCAACGAATTTTGTTGCAGGTGCTGCTTATATAAACAAGATTTTTGAGCAGCCTGAAGTACAACAGATGCTGAATCAACGCAATTGTCGTTGAGATTCATTCCTCCTAAATCCCCATGGCACGGCGGATTTTACGAAAGAATGATAGGCATTGTGAAACGTTGTTTAAGGAAGACTCTTCATCGTCAGAGAATCGACTTAGAAGAATTTCGTACAGTCGTAACTGAAATAGAAAATAGAGTCAACAACAGACCTTTAACGTATGTTACCGATGATCTAGACAATTTAGAAGTGTTAAGTCCATCTCATTTACTACATGGTAGAAGGCTCGAACCTGTTCCTCAAATGAATGATAAAGAAATCATAGAGGATCCAACACATTTCGAACCTGAACAACTCAGACGTAAATTCAAACACCTTAATAAAGTGATTGAACGCTGGGAGAAAATTTGGCGAGAAGACTATCTCACCTCCTTGAGAGAACATTTCTATGGAGCTGGTGTTTCAGAAAATTATAAGTCCTTAAGACCTGGTGACATAGTGATTATTAACAATGATGGTCCAAGGTCCCATTGGCCTCTTGGAAAAATTGTGACCATATATCCTGATGCAAATGGAATCATCAGGACAGTTGATGTTTTGAGCAAAGGTGTAGTGAATAAGCGGACAATAGATAAATTAGTGCCGTTAGAATTACACAGTGTTGAAAACAAAAATAAAATTAGTGATTCTCCAGAAACCACACAGACTGAAGCTGTTCATAAAAGACAAGCAGCAGTGATGGCGAGTGAGAAAATCAAATTAATGTTAAGGGATGAGTAGTTCACTTTAAGTGAATTTCTCGCTGCCCCCCAGTGTGGAGAAAATTCTCCAAAGGAGGGGGGGTATGCGCCCTTACTACCCTTGGTAAGGGCCCTCACCCTTTCCACCCTTAGGAAAGGGCCAGAGGAGGCGTCTGGCTGCATAAACAATTTAATTCAAGCCAGTGTACTGTCAACAGTGTGTCAAGAATTGTGCTGACCACAGCACCACGAGGCACCTCGTGGCACCACATGGTTGCACGAGGCTGCAAAAGGCAGCACGAGCGGGCAGATTGAATTTGGCCACCGCAAGAACGGGTCATATGACTCTATTGGTCATGCGGCGCGAGGCGACGTAAATCAACATAGACATTACTCGTTCGCGTCCGTTATTATTTTAATCTCCACTAACGTCGGGAAATGAGATAAGAACTCTGTTCCAGCGCGTTTAGTGTATAACATCAACATTGCAGTATATTCAGAAGTGTGCGCAGCTTCAGACTGCAAAAAGGAGAAACGTAGAGACAATCGCAAGTGAACTCCATCGAAACAAGACGGTGATTCTTCAGCGGCATTCTACAATCAAGACAGCATTTCCGCCGTATATGGTGGAGCCAACACCATCGCTCAAAGTTACACGAGCAAGGTAAGAATTTGATGTTCTGGTTAAAACAGGGAACTGCGCAGTTCTTGTATTCAAGAACATTCAAATTTTTACATAGGGACGGCGGTTATGCGTGGACTTTTTAGTCCAAAACAGTGAGTAAAACGCCTTTCAGTCCATCTAAGACTGAAATATGGACATACGCTCCTTTGGGGCAATAATTATAATCCCTTGATGTTTATCTTACAGCAATGTGGAGAGTGTGGCAATATATGGATCCCCTGAGAAGGTGTTGGAGACGGCTGCGACATCTTGGATTCATCAGCTAAGTATTAGCGTAACATACAGTACACGTTATCGTTGAGGTCCCATCCTCCACACATAGCACTGTATCATCCTTTGCAGACGATACTAGGATCTGCATGAGAGTGTCATCTATTGAGGACACGGCAAATCTCCAAGAACATATGGGCAACAGAGAACAATATGATGTTCAATGAAGACAAATTCCAACTACTCCGTTATGGAAAACTGGAGGAAATAATAGCTAGGACTGATTATACTAGAAACTCTAATCACAAAATAGAGCGGAAAAGTAATGTGAAGGACCTGGGTGTGGTAATGTCCGAAGATCTCACCTTCAAGGACCACAACAATACCATTATCACAACTGAGAGGATGGATAATGAGAACATTCAAGACAAGAGATGCTAAGCCAATGATGATCCTTTTAAATCACTTGTTCTCTCTAGGCTGGAATTCTGCTGTACATTAACATTCCCATTCAAGACACGTAAAATTGCAGATCTAGAGAATGTACAGAGAACCTTTACTGCACGTACAAGTTCTATCAAACACCTTAACCACTGGGAACGCCTGGATGCACTTGAATTGTACTCACTGGAGCGCAGGCGATATATATATATATATATATATATATATATATATATATATATATATATATATATATATATATATATATATATCATAATCTACACCTGGAAGATTCTGGAGGGACTGGTTCCTAATCTGAACACATAAATCACTCCCTACGAGAGCAAAGGACTTGGCAGGCGATTCAACATACCCCCAGTGAAAAGTCAGGGGCGCCACTGGTACACTAAGAGAAAACGCAATAAGTGTCAGGGGCCCAAGACTTTTCAACAGCCTCCCACCAGCCATAAGGGGCATTACCTGTAGTCCCCTGGTTGCCTTCAAGAGGAAGCTGGACAAATACCTAAAGTCAGTGCCGGATCAGCCGGGCTGTGATTCGTACGTTGGACTACGTGCGGCCAATAGTAACAGCCTCGTTGATCAGGCCCTTATCCATCGGGAGGCCTTGTCGTGGACGGAGCCGCTGGGGCGTTGATCCCCGGAATGCCCTCCAGGTAGACTCCAGGTAGACGTAGAATGACAAGTATTATTTTCAAACAATTAGTAGATAAAAAGCTGATGACAGACTTCTGGATGTTCATGTTTTTAGAGGAACCACAAATATATCAGGTCAATATTTAGTGGTAGCTAGAGTGAGCGTGAGCGGTAGATGGGGTACAAGGAGAGAATATCATCAGTGGGTAAGAATGAAGTTAAGGTTAACAAACTAAATGATGCGACAGAGTAAGATATAAGTAATTATTGGGAAAAAGAAGAGCTAAAGTATAGGTAATGAGAGGGTCGAAGAGTTGTGAAAGAAAGCAGTCAGTGTGCAGAAGTGTGTGGGTAAAAGAAGTGATTGGTGGAATGATGAGGTGAAGAGTGTGGTGAGTGAGAACAAATTAGCCTCAGAATATGAAAGCCTTTTACAATGTAGAAGTGATAGTTGGAGGCTGGACTATATCGATTGTACAAAAAAAGGGTGAGATTTTATGAACAAATTTTGCTGAAAATAAGAAAAAGTTTTGGGGTGAAATTATTAAATTGAGAAAGCCTAAGAAACAAATGGATTTAACAGTTAAAAAGAAACGTAGGGAGACGGATGATTAGGTGGATATAATGAGAAGGTGGAGGGAATAATATGAGGACTTCTTAAATGCTGATGAAAAAGGGGAGGCAAAAATTTCATGCACTGAACAGGGAGATATAACATGTTGGAAAGGTGAGAAAGAGCCAGAGGGTGAATGTGGTGGAGGTGCGTGAGGCAGGAGATAGAATGATTGGATCAAGACAGTAATGTTAAAATCAGATGAAGATGTAGTTTCGGAGTGATTTGTGTATTTGATCAATATATGCATGAAGGGAAGGAGGGAATAATTAGGGACTATCAGAGCATCCATAATACTTTTGTATACGGGGAAGGGGGAAAAAAGTGTGTAAGAATTATAGGGGAATAAGCCTTTTGAGTATATCAGTTAAAGTGTGCCATAATTATTATTGAAAAAATTAAGGGCAAGACGGAAAGTAGTATTGTAGAGGAAGAAGAATGTTCCAGGAAGAGAAAGGAATATGTAGACCTTTCATGAAACATATAAGTAAACAATGGATCTAGAAATATATAAATTAACAATGCACTGAGAAAAGGCATATGACAGAGTGGATAGTGGAGCATTGTGACAGATATTGCAAATTTGTGAAATAGTTCACTAAAACCGTAAGGAGTTTATGTGGATAGTGAGATTTAGGTAAGGCCTACTGTAAAAATACAGTAGGCCTCAGACAGGGATGTGTGGTGTTAACATGGTTGTTTAACATATTTATAGATGATATTGTAAAAGAAGTGAATGCTAGGGTGCTGGAGAGAGGTGAAGTGAATGCTAGGGTGCTGGAGAGAGGTGAAGTGAATGCTAGGGTGCTGGAGAGAGGTGAAGTGAATGCTAGGGTGCTGGAAAGAGGTGAAGTGAATGCTAGGGTGCTGGAAAGAGGTGAAGTGAATAACGAATTTGATAAAAAAAGTGGAAGTCGTCACAGTTGCTTTTCTCTGATGACGAGATACTTTTGGGAGTTGTGAAGTGTAGTTGCAAAGATTGGTGAAGAAATCTGGGAGGATATATAACAGAAGAGAATTAAAGGTGAACATAAAAAGAGCAAGGTGATGAGAATAATTAAAATATCTTGGTAATGTACTTGACGGATGGGTATAGGAAAGATGAGGAAAACCAAAAAAAATGAGGGAAAAAATGTGAGTGGTGCATTAAGGCATCTGTGGAGGCAAAGAACTATATCCATGGAGGCAAAAAAGGGGAAAGTGCCAGATTACAGTGGTACTCACACTGTTGTATGGGTGAGAGGCATGGGTTTAAACGTTGGTGGAGATGTCATGTTTGAGGGAATTGTGTGGTGTCAATATTATGCAGAGAATTCGGATTCAGGGAAACTGGTTAGCCGGATTTGAGTTCTGGAGGCGAAAAGTACAGTGCCTGTACTTTGAAGGGGAGGTGGGGATGTTGCGGCTCGGCGACCCATCTGAAAGGAAATGTCAGCACGCTTCTGGCAAGAGAGTGATTGAATGAGTGACGGTGAAAGTATTTCTTTTTTTGGGGTCACCCCAACTCATGACCACATCATCTTAACGATAGCCAGAAACATTGTTGAATATAATGATGCCGCCGGAGGAAAGGCATAATGTGACCCTGTGCTACTGAGAGGGGAGGCGAAACGTGCTATGTGAGAGGTAATGCCACCAGGGAGTGTCGAGTACCACACCGGCAGCACTGTACATCAACACACTTGGGCGACAGGGGTAGCCTTTGTGTTGGGGCAGGAAATAGCCCTGTGGAGGACCTGGTAAGGATGCTCCACACTCCAGACGGAGCTGTGGCCAACAGCAAGGCTCTGTGGCATGCCCGGGAGACTCATAGTCACACTCTTGTTATTCACACCGACTCTAAGAGCGCAGTGTAAGCCTGGCAGCACCCAGCTCAGAGACAACATCCGTCTCATCACGAGCACCCTCAACCACCTGCAGTGGCTACTGTGTGGGTGATGGACGAACACCACTCATTAACTTGATACCAAGACGCACTTCTTTATTTTTTTTCGTTAGGAAACAAACTCCTGCAGAAGGTGGTGATTAGATGAAGACCCGCTCGATACCTTATTAGATGTTTAATTGAGTATTCCATTATGCCTATGGTGGAGTCATCGCTAATTATGGCTGGGCAATCACTGGTGTCGTTGGCCCTATGACCAGGAGTTGCTTGTCGCAACGGACGGTTGTGTATAATGACTATTGATGCAGAGGTGATATTGCCTATGGATACAAATCAAAAGATGTGTGAATGCACAGATGGTGATCTCCAAGCAGGTGTGAGTCAACGGTGACTTCCATCCCGGAGCCACAGTCAGTGTCAGTAATCAGACGGTTGTCAAAAGGAAACGGAACCAAAACACATTGACGATTAAATGGACCAAGCAGCTACTCGTAGAAGCGTTCAGGTCGAGGCTCTGTCCAGGTTGCTACAATTTAGCAGCCACTGTCACGGTCGCTGCAGAGCACTGTAAGACCCTGGTTCCTCAACCTTCTTGGTACTGGGGATCTAGTACTTTCACTCTGCTACAGCTTCCTAGCAACGTGCTCAGGAGACCAGGGAGTTCTGCATAGCTTCTTGCCAAACTTCCCCCATGTGGTAGATGGTACTAGTTGCTTCATTACATTAGTGGATGTGTCGAGTCAACTTCTACTATATTCTTGAGTGCAAAAATCACCTCTAACAAACAGTGGCCGAGGCTAAGGGTGTTCCAAGAACGTCTCTCATAACATTAACAACAGTGAGGTGATTGGAGTCGCTGCCACAGAGGCTGCTTGTAACCTTTCAGTTCTTTCACCAGTAGTGTAAAGGAGGTAGGTGTGCTTTTCTCTTTTCCTCTTCTTCCTTCTTTTTCTTTTATGTTGCACGGTCGATCTTTTGATGCTGCTACAGCGTTGGAATTGGTTTAGAAGGTTCAAAGTAATGTACATATACCATTCAAATAATCCAAGCGAAGTGTTCAACAGAGTATCTTCGGATTTCCTTATGTGTCATTATTTCTTTCAAACTCTTCAGACCAATTACTAACGCTACACTTACACTTCTATTTCCCTACATCTGCATAGTAAGCTAATTTGTAAGGTGTAAGGCATATAGTCTCCATTAACGTCATTAATGCCACAATATATGCACATAGAAATTAGCATCAAGGATACCTCACTCATAAAAAAAATGAAAACTATTAGATTTTATACACTGTCAGATACACTACTCTCGGTGTTTATGCTTTGCGAGAAACACACCTTCTATGTTTATATACATTATGAGTTACAGCTCGGTGCATATACAATAATTTAAGGTACACACCTATGCTTATATACACTGTTAAGTGTTGTTAATAAGCTGTGTTCGTATCTTAATTTGCTTTCAACTTTCCTTGACGTCAAGTCATACAAAAACGTTAACTAAAAACATTCATAACTGTGTATAACTTTTTAATGAAGATAAAGAACTGAGTCCCTTCAAGGGACGTGCCTAAGTCTTTCCCTTCATGAGGTTACCTTGGTACTGGAGAACGGCTCTTGGTCCAAGGAAGTGGGACTGCTCTTGCTTTTCTCGGATTGCCTCACATTTCCCAGGATATATATATATATATATATATATATATATATATATATATATATATATATATATATATATAGGATGGGGTCCACCTCTGGTACAAATTGTGGGACCCATAGCCTCGAGAAGTGGAAAAAAAGGCTTCAAGGAAGAATATTTGGATTTCTTCCTGATGCCATTTGAATATTCCACTTCTCCTACCACCCATCTTTTAATTTTTTTTTTTTACCAATAGGTATGTTTTATTACATAATATGGTACAAAAGATTTGAGAGATACATTGTTGATATAAAGATGGCATATACAGTACACGAGGTGTGAGATATATGTCTAGTACATATTGTTACATCTTTGTCACTGATTATAATGCGAAAATCTCATCCAGCTCTTCGAGCTGGTGCGCGTGCCCAGAATACAGCATGCATTACCCCTCTGAACAGCAGCGCTGAGTCGCTGGAACAGAAAACTAGCTGCCCTGGGATCCCTAGTTACCCTGTTGAGTCTTTTGCCCAGCTCCTTGAGGAACTTAGATGCACTCTTTCCCCATGAGCCAAGGGTCTCTGAGCCTATGGGAACAAACATATAATGATGGGCAAGTTCTCCATATTTTCTCGACTTCTGGGACTCCCTGAAGGTGGCAGCAGCCCCTCCTTCCTCCCTGGTGTACTGGAGATAGGTATCAGCCAAGGTAGATGCACATGTGTAGTCCCACACCACCTGCTTGCCGTCTGTCCAGGCTTGAAGGGTGATACCATCTGGACGCTTTTGGTTGCCATCAGATCTGCATAGTTGGGGTGGTTCCCTTACTGCTGGGCATCCGGCTGTTGTGAGGCTCCTCTTGATAATGTTATTAACCTCTTCATGTCTTGCAATTTTTCCCCTCGGATTTACGACACACAAGACCATGGTACCCGAATCGGTCTGCTGCTTCACTGCCACAAATACACCTGTGTTCGGCGAGAATAGGGGCGGCAAGTCGAAGGGCAACACCAATGCGGATGGTCTGTGGGTCGAGGCGTGTGCCAAGGCTGGAGTTGGGAACAGCCAAAAGAAAGTCCCCTGCATGAGGAGCTCTCACTGCAAGTAGGCGGGCTCTATCCTTCCCTGACACACTCTGAAGCATTGCTGAGGCTATATTCTCTACTATTGGGCCATCCCAGTGCGACTGTTTGTAGTTGTTGGGGGGAGCAGGCCTGGTTTCAGAGCCTGTTAGGTTATCCCAGATCCTGGCTCCATCAACGAACTTTTGGTCATGGATTCCAATCGTGTCCCTAAGATGTTCAGGGAGAATTGCTGCTACAAGCCCTCTGGATGCAATGCATGAAGACAGGAAAGCAGGTAGAGCAATCTGAGATGACTTGCGGACACCAATGCCTCCTAGTCTGACTGGGAGTGTAGCTTGGTCCCACTGCCCATCTTCTAGAGTAAGGTTAAGTACTTTAGTAAAGATCTGCCTCAGGATACTGTCATATTCGTGCAGTATAGGATTATCATATGAAGGATATATATATATATATATAGAGAGAGAGAGAGAGAGAGAGAAAATCATTAGCAAGTCTCTCCATGGAAACACATAAGGTATAAGTCAGAATTCACAACAACTGATTCTATTTAGAAGGTATATAAGAAAGCCATGTTTTGGCAAGTGGTGCAAGAGTGGAAAAACTGCCAAGCAGCGTCATTGAAACAAATTCTTGAAGTAGATTCAGAGAGGTTAGACGGATACATGAGTGGGAAATGTTACAGGTAAGTAGAACCTATCTAGCAGGGACCACTGTGATCAACAGCCCTCCTTAATGTTTTAATATAGACTTACAAGATAACTAAAGGTATTTTGGCCGCGACGCGATTCGATAAACGTATCCCCATATTCCATAAGCCCAGCTTCCTCTACTTCAATGCACTTTAAGGAGGTCATAAAATTCCAGTACCACGAAATGTATAAGAATTTGAATATGTGTGTGTGTATATTTCTGAGTTGAGGTTTTGCACGTAAATGTCCTCTTTCATATGTATATATGTGTAAGTATTTGAGGCTCCGCCACTGAGCGGTTTTGAAAGTTATCCCAGCCATTCCAGGTTGCTGGGAATGTTATCCCAGCCATTCCAGGTTGCTGGGAATGTTATCCCAGCCATTCCAGGTTGCTGGGAATGGGCTCAATAATTTTAGTCATATAACACCTGAACATGACAATTATTTCTAGAATTAGGTCCTCGTTTCCGTACATTAGTGTTCAAAATTTAAAGACGATAGAATGAGGGAATTTATAGGCCAGTGGAAGGCCTCCTTCAAATGACTAAATGCTCCACTGAGTGGTCATCGTCTGACAAGGACAATGAAACCTCCTGATAAAACTTTCCCCTCTCCATCCTTTCCCAAGAAGAAGAAGAAGAAGAAGGGGATATTTTGTACGCTAATCACTGGACGTTAAATCGCGTGAGAAACTCGTCTGGATATCCATATCTATCTCTGTTATCCTGCTCAGCTTCTTTTCTGTCTCAGCTTCCCTCTAGTTCCAACATCTGGATACTTGGTGTGTCCCCCTCTTTCACGTGTTGTCTTTCAAAGGGTATCGATGATAGCGTAATTTTACCCAGCTCTCCACTGTGTTCCACCAGGTTGGTCCAGGTTGTAGTATATCGTCGCTACAGTCAGATGGGTTACTTTAAGTTTTTTCTAAGTCTGTTAACTGTACGAGGGTCATTAAAGCTGTTCAATCTCCGAAACAGGGATTAAATATGCAATGAAATATACATATTTCTCGATGCAAATATTTGCATGTGCTGTTTTTTCCATCTACATACATGAAGGATTCATGAACGATGATTCTGGGAGTCAGCGCCCCGCGGCTCGGTCCCAGACCAGGCCTATTGGTGGATAAAAGCCTGATTATCCAGGCTTTTACTGTCGGACGCATGCAATCCAACGAACGAACCAAAGTCCGGTTGATCAGCAACTTATTTGAGACAGCCAGAGGTTTGTTGGCAATTTTCCTTAGGCACTGAAGGAGGGCGTTGAAGAGTCGGGGACCTTTGACGCTCATCGAGTTCGCTCTGCAGATCTATTAATAAAATGGCTCACATACATCAATTTATTTAATCTAGTAAGGTATAACCTCTCTTTGTCAGGGTTACTCCTTGACCTAAGTTGGTTGGTTAATGAACTTTAAAGCTTATTGACTCCATGAAGGTCATTAAAGATACAAGTCACCTTTTCACCATCAGTGAAGAATACTTGTCTCTAAAATACAGACAAAAGTCTCAGTATCTATCTATTTATCTATTTATCTATATATCTATATATCTGTCTATCTATCTATCTATCTATCTATCTATCTATATATATATATATATATATATATATATATATATATATATATATATATATATATATATTATATATTTTATTATACACATAGGCCGTTTCCCACCAAGGCAGGGTGGCCCGACAAAGAAAAACTTTCATCATCACTCACTCCATCACTGTCTTGCCAGAGGCGTGCTTACACTACAGCTACAAAACTGCAACATTAACACCCCCCCTTCATAGTACCGGCACTGTTCTTCCCATCTCCAGGAATGAAGTTATAGCAAGGGGAAAGACCTTCATATTTGCGGGTCTTCTGGGTCTCCCTGTGCTGGCAGCTCCACCCTTTTCAGATACGGAGTATGGCAAGTAGGTGTCTGCCATTGTAACGGCACAGGTGTAGTCCCAAGCAACCTGCTTACCATCCTTCCAGGGTAGCATAGTGGCTCCATCAAGACGCTTTTGACTTCCTTCAGACCTCTGCACTTGGGGTTCCCGTTGAGCTGGGCAACAGGCTGTGGCGAGGCTTCTCTTTATGATGTCGTTGACCTCCTCATGTCTAGCATACTTCCCTTCTGATGTGTGACACACGAGACCATGAAGTCCGAATTGATCAGCCGTCGCCCTGCCGCAAATACACCTATGTTCGGTGAGGACGAGGGCGGCTAGGTGAAGAGCAACACCAATCCGAATGGCCTGTGGGTCGAGTCGAGTGCCCAGGGAGGAATTGGGAACAGCTAGAAGGAAATCTCCTGAGTGTGGTGCCTTCACCGCTAGGAGACGAGCTTTGTCCTTTCCTGAAGCGTTGGTGAGCATTGTGTTGGCGATTTTTTCCATGATCGGTTTGTACCAGTGGGACTGTTTGTGCTCTTTGGGAGGAGCTGGTCTACTGGAGGAGTCTGCAAGGATGTCCCACCGCACGGCTGCGTCAATGAACCTGGGGTCTTGAGCTCCTACCGCGTCTCTCAAGCGTTCGGGGACAATCTTCTTGACTAATCCACTGGAAGCAAAACACGAAGACAGATATACAGGTAAAGCTACCTGCGTTGGTTTGCGCACCCTTATACCTCCCAGTCGAACTGGGAGGGTTGCCTGATCCCATTGTCGATCCTCTAGTAACAGATTCAGTGCCTTCTTAAAGGTTGATCTCAGGAGTGTTTGGTTGTCAAAAGAGGGTGCGTACCTCAGGAAGTAGGTGAGTCTTGGCATAGTAAGACACCTTGTGAGGAGATACAGGGCATCATGGGCATCAAGATCGCTTATTCTCTCCTCCATTCTCTTTAGGTCATTCAGTTTGTCCTTGAGGACAGTGTCGATGGCGTGGTGACCCAGCGGTGCTCCCAGGAGGGTACTGTTGGATGGAGTGGTAGTAGTGACTTCTGGGAGGATTGTTCGCACAACACTGATTATATATAAACATGTATAATTATTATATATATATATATATATATATTATATATATATATATATATATATATATATATATATATATATATATATATATATATATATATATATATATATATATATATATATATATATATTGCCTTAATAACCTTTACCTTTGATGAATTTCGAGTTTTTATACTCCCGGAGCCCGGCCTTGTGCGAGGCTCGACTGGTGCT
Organism: Cherax destructor; assembly: GCA_009830355.1. Taxonomy (NCBI): domain Eukaryota; kingdom Metazoa; phylum Arthropoda; class Malacostraca; order Decapoda; family Parastacidae; genus Cherax; species Cherax destructor. The sequence continues at coordinate 22,335 of WNWK01015691.1, forward strand.
TGCCTGGTCAACTAGGTTGTTGCTGTTGCTGCTGGTGGCCCGCTGCCACCTAGTTGATCTTGCCTGGTTTATCTGGCACTTGGTGGAGGTACTAGTCCAGTTTCCTCTTGAAGACATCAACACTTGTCTGAGTAGTTTTTCTCATATCTTCTGGTAAGATGTTGAGTAGACACTCTTGTGTAGCCGATAGGCTTTAAATCCCACTAACCAACCATTCCAGGTACAGTATCTTACACCTGTTGACTTGCAAATTTTGAATTCACTCCTCCAATCTACACGAATAAATATTTTATTAATGGTACACATGTGAGCTATAGTTACATTTCGATTTATCTTACCAGTCCCGTGATAATGAATAATGTAATCCTAGTGTTCATAGTGCCTCAAAGTATTTACTAAACATAGTTAACGCCCAGCGTAAGCTTGCAAATTTATGTAATACTAACATAATTACCGGATCTCAGTCAGGGACTTTGCAAAAAATTTATATTAAATTAAACTGAAATATTTTCGGATGAAATACTGTCTTATCTGGCTGGGTCGTGTGTGATATATTCACTGCTCTAAATGTCTTCTCTAAGGTCTGGCAGAGCCACAAGCTGTACCTGGTGTGCTCGTAAACTAAAACTTATTTATGTGCACAAATGGTATAGAAAAAGCTTAGAGTTACAAGACCATAAACTGTCACAAGGTATTAAATAAAATTATAGTTATCAAGATTATTTATCACGTATGAGTGAACAAATTCAAATTGATTATAAAAATAAGTAAATAATTTTACTAATATTAAAAGCAAGTGGGCAACATACATGTTAAGTTGGAATCCCTGGCTTAATTACAATAATAATAATTAAGGACTATATTCGTATTCATAGTCATTCCACAAAATGTGTTGTTCACCTTAAATCTTTTCCATAATTTACATTTGATAAGTGGGCTATTATTTATCCCTTTATCTTGAAAGGACGTCCCTCTAATCAGTGGTAACAAATACTGACAGGTCACAATTTTCTACTACCATAGTTTATCCTTTGATAAGTTGAATATGTTTGCTGCTTAATATGCACTTTATAATATACGTATATGTATGGAGGACACAGTTATTTGATATTAATTATCGAAACAATTGCAAAATGCTAATTTGACAACATGTTGGAGAATTAATCATTTAGTTCAGGTACTGGTAATGTCAAGAAGAGAATAACAGTCTTTTAATATTAGTAACAGTTATATTTAGTCTGGCAAGGGCGGACCTAACATTATTATAATAATTAGGTTATAATTATAGCCCTAATATTTAAAGGTGTAGACCGGTAAGCCAGTGGAAGGCCTCGGTCAGATGACCAAAAGCTTCAACTCCGGGTCATCATTTGACTAAGATCCACGTCAAGAAACACCTGTCCTGTTTCCTGACAAACCTTACATAACCTAACCTAAGTAACGTTCCCTGGCCAATAAACAATTGACAGCTTGTTGCCGAATTAATCATTTAGTTCAGTTTCGGGTAATGTCAAGAAGAGAATAATAATCCTTTAATATTAGTAACAATTATATTTAAATAGTTTAGCAAAGAGGGGCCTAACATTCCTTATTATCCCGACATTTTACACTGTTAAGAATGCAGTCGAGCATTTAATAATTATTATTTTATAAAGTAAAATTTCTTGGCCAACAAATTATCAACATCTTCATTATCTAAATAATTATCTATAGGTTACATTATATAGTGATCTTTTGTTTAATGAGGTGGACACAACTAGGGGTGACCTGCGGATACCATTGACAGGTTTACCTGATTAATACCCGTATCGGGACACAGCTGCTTCATAACGAGTAAAACATCATCAGGCTTTGACGTTATTTTGTATATACTTTGAGGAGTGTATTTGATGGTATGTATGGCCCGAGAGTAGCAATGTATACTCCTGATGGGATGCATATTAGGTACGTACACCTATCGAACACCTTGTGTAGCAAGAACAGAGTTCGCTTTCTAACGTGTTTACGTGGGACTTTTTCTAAATGATATAAGCAACGTAAAACGTTAACAGTAAGAGAAATTAATTCTTCTGAAAGATAAGATTATTACATCTGTGACAAAGTAAATATTTTGTTTTTATTCCAGTAACCGATTCTTCAAAATTTGAACGAAAAAATTATATAAATAAAACTACAATTCGTTACTATAAAAGTTAATGTGAGAAATTATGTTATATATATATATATATATATATATATATATATATATATATATATATATATATATATATATATATCAATAACAGCACTGCGACTAGCCAAGGATTCGAACCCATGTCGTTTTGGCCCGCCTCATGGTAAGCGAAAATCACATGACGCTCTAATCCACAGGACCACACAATCCTTCAAGAATCAAGCACCCAGCAGAGCTAGGTGTTTTACCTTGATCCGAGGATATACGGTGGTGTGGGTGCCTCTGAGCTAATTTTATTCTACTCCCTGTTTGTTGTACTAGCCTCCACGAGCAGTATATATATTATTGTGACCACGAACGAGTGGTATTTAATCAATAACAACACTGCGATTAGCTGAGGATTCGAACCCATGTCGTTTTGGCCCTCCTCATGGTAAGCGAAGATTACATGACACTAACCCACAGGACCACGCAATCCTACAAGAATCAAGCACCCAGCAGAGCTTGGTGTTTTACCTTGATCCGAGGACATACGGTAGTGTGATTCTTAAAGGACTGCAGGCCAAAACGAAACGGGTTCGAGTCCTCGGCTAGTCGCAGTGTTGTTATTGATTAAATACCACTCGTTCGTGGTTACAATTCGCCGGTAAGCCGGCGAAAGTCCTTGGCCAGATGACTAAAAGCTGTGGGTTTTTTGTTGTACAGCGGGGGGTAGTTATATTTCAGGCCTATTGGGAAAAACTAGGTTAGGTATCCTTAATTTTTTTTAGGGGGAGGGTCCAAAAGAATAACTTTTTCCCTGTGAGGAATAAAAATAGCAAGTACAAATTTTATGGGTAAACGAGTAGTTATCGGTCAAACTCTTTGGGGTTTTTGACAGCACCCACTACTACCCCTGGGAAGAACTACTGTAGTTTATCTAGTAGCCTGGGTTAAGCCAGTAGTGTCGCTCTACTCCTGACTCTGCTAGTAAACCGTTCTCAGGATTGATCATTGTACCTGCATTGACTTAAGTTTAATCTGGCTATTCGTATGTCTCTATGCCATTACCTATGTGTCCTCTGGTAACCCTCTACCTTTTTCATCAGTTAGGATTGGAATTGGGTCTCTCCAATTTGCTGACCACTAGGGGCTGTCTGAATCATAAGGCTCTCTGTGTTTCTTGACTAGAGTTCCAATCTGATCGTATATTTGAGTTACGATTAGGATATTCTGGCCGGCCCTATTAGCCTCTACATCACCCAGTTGGCTCTACGAAAATCGTATGATCATCTGTAATGACCAGGGTTGCTCTCCGACTGTATGATATCTACGATAGTCATCCTGGTGTACTGTCCTCATCACCTCAGTAGTATAAAGAACTTTGACCGAAACATCCAAATCTTCGTCTGTATCCTACAAATTATCGACGGAGCCTCCAACAAGCCTCCAACAAGCCTCCAACAAGCCTTCAAGTCATCCCTTGCAATTTTTTTTTTCAATTTTGATTCAGTCAGGTTACTTTTCATATTTTTTTTTCTTTATTACTATAGTTAACTTAATTTTTTTCTCAGATTTTATATCTTCTTTGATTATCAATCGAATTAATATACTTTTTCATAAAGGAAGGCATCTGAGATATCAATATCATGCTGGGTTCCATTCCTCACATTCCCCGTGTCCAAACTGTAACAGTCTCCACTGAACAACTCTTAAATATTGGAGAATTTGCATAAATTAAATGGTGGCCTTAAATTAAATATCACAGTAGCTCTTATATAATTATATTACACCCTTCAAAAGAGGTAGCTAGATGCTGGTGAATAACTCCCGATTCAAGGAATTTTACCCGTCTCCTTCGTTGGGTCAAACCTAACTACCTAAACATCACTTCCCAGGCGCTGTGTGACTCAAGTCACACAGCGGAATCATAGTATAGGTCTTGGGCCAGACCTATACTATGTTACATACTTCAGACGCTTGCTCTAGAGTTTAGACATTCCTTGGACAAACTCCTTGTGCACTCCACCTTGCTGTCACACCTGCCCACTAATGTATGCAAAATATTCATTATAAGAAGTCTAACATGGAGGATCTTAGCATGTTTATGGTACGACACTCTCCTTAGCCTCGTATACTTCTCACCAACGATCAAGACTGGTTTCAGTGAGACAGTTAACGGGAAATAATTTTTGATCAATATTCCCATCAATATTAATTTCTCGTAAATACGTAAAATCTTGGCATTTCAAGCAGTTGTTGAATTAATTTTAGTACTAAGTGTAAAGCAGTTTAAAGATGGCTAGCACTGTATAAACACATCTGAAGTGTGAAAACCTGGTGAGGAGTTCACATAGTGAGAAACATGAATGAGATTATCTAATTATATCATAGGACACTGCTAGGTAGTGATTCCGTTTGTTTTTTAATTGGGGTGTAAAACTTAGCAGGGCTAGACCAGCGGAAGCGTCAGCAAGTAACCATTTGACATAATAGATAAGTCGGGAAAATTTTCCTTCGTGACGAACAGACCGCCACCTCTACCAGCTGGTCTACCAGCTGGTCTACCAGCTTACACGAACTGAAGCCGGTTAGGAAATGAACGATATTGACGGGTTGGGAGACCACAATATTTTACAATAAGAAATGTGGTCGCTGACCAACGTTATTTCTCACACGTATCGTATAATGATACTTTGATAACAGATCTGCTCATCCAACACAGACGCTTTGTGTCCCAGCAACCTATCTTCCTAATAGGATCTTCGTTTACACTCTTATTAGTTTGCTACCTTCGTTTACGTTCGTATTACAGTGCATTGGTACTTTCGTTTACGCTCGTATTGTAGTTCGTTATTACTTTCGTTTACGCTCGTAATACAGTTCCTTGACACCTTCGTTTACGCTCGTATTACAGTTCGTTGATTCCGGCCAGATTTAAGACTCTGTAAAACTTAGATTAACGTTAATTTACATATGTTTAAATACAGTCTCTGATGTAATGTTCGGGTGACCATCAACATAATTCCATAGTGTAAATAAAAGTACCATAACCATAGAAATTAAAGTCTGCATATTTTTCATCTCTGACAGGTAGCCTGTATGTGTGTTGACGGGGGAAATTGTTGAATATGTATCTCAAGGTAGTATAGTTATACCTCCTTTATTTTATATATTTTTCCTTCGTATTTTACAATAGATAACAGAGACGTTTTTTGAGATTGCGTAAATATGTGCAAATTACCGGCACACATTTGTTTTAAAATTATGGGTCTAAATAAACCGACTCTTGGCCTGATATCACCCAGTTCCCGCCAGTCTAAAGGTGTCTTGTTTAGACTGAGAGTGAATGACAGAGTGAGAGTCAGTCAGTGTGAGTCTGAAGCAAGAGTCTGTTGTCCCTGGGGAAACAGCTCCCGGTTGTGTATTATCAATCGTCAATATTTCATCCATCGACATTGTTAAGGTAAGGTTATTCGCCAATCAGAACTGTATACAAGATTTTAATAATCGTTAGTTAGGAGTTATTGCTGAATTAACGTATGGAACTTGTTTGTGCCCTAGTTTTGTGACATACGTGGGTCGAGACGTGACATACGTGGGTCGAGACGTGACATGCGTGGGTCGAGACGTGACATGAATGGGTCGATACATCAGTTAGGAAGTCAAAAGCACTGTACATATCTCACCAATCAGAGGCACTGCAAACAGCCTACCAAGCAGACATAACACATAACATTATAGTCAGAAGTGCTTAAGATAGTTCATTATTTAGTATCCTTGCAGAGCGCTTACCAATCATTGCCAGAAGTCGTTCACAAAGTACCGTCAGTCATCCAATCAGTATCACCGGTGGTGTTGCCAAGCAACCAATCAGCGTCACCGAGAGTTTCATTACCGTTACCAAGCGACCAATCAGCGTCTCCTTGATGTAATGGATGCAGGTGCCGACTGGTGCAACATACACATTATATATTTATCACCTTGCTTCTCGATTTATGCAACATCATCGTACCTTGTCATTCATTAGGGCCGGAGGACATCACAGGCATGACAGCTCACAAAGATGGCCAATTCTGAGAGACATTTTGACGTAACTGGAACAAATATGTATATCTCCTGAGTCTTAGACGGTTTTTAACAGTGAACATCATTGCAAAATGTTTCTGTGTTTGTATGTTCGAGAAATTTCAACGCCTCTGTCGATGTTCATTAATGTTCATATATAAATTTAAGATTATTTACATCAATTATTATTTTGAATCGTTCTAAATAATACGACTACCGCACTAAGGAGCTAAGATAAATATTTTTACCTCAACGACGGTAACTAGTGAAGCAGAAATGAAGTGCCTAGCGATATCTTCAACGCCCTACTGAAGTCTCCCAGGTCAGGCTGACACGATTAACTACATCTCATTTGTAAAAGCCATCTTGTGTGATGGAGTGCGACAGGAAACCCGTCATGCGTGATAAGTGTTAGGTCAGTAAAATATATTCTTCCTTAATAGTCTAAATGATTGTACATGGAGGTGTCTCGATGTATATGCGCTGAACGTTAACTATAATTCCTTTTTTATGGGGATTAAAGTAGTTTTTGGCTCGTGATATACGGTTAATATGAAGACTTAATAACCCTCGTGTAGTTGGTAGGCCTTAAACTCAATACAGCAGTAGATCAACACAACTTTGTTATTAAAGAAAAATCCGTCATTGCAGAAAGCACTTAATGTTAAATAATTTACATATATGCATAAACAAAACTCTAAACTCAAAATCAGCCAGAGGGTAACACCACTTTAGGGATTAATGTATTCTTGTCTGGTGGTGAAAAGGTTACGTGAAGCCTTAATTAATGGCCCTAGTGTAGTCCATAGGCTTTAAACACCATTAACCAGTCAACCACATCCATTCACCATTATCATGGCACCTCAACTGATGGGCATCAAGGTAAACTATCATATTTACTAAATCAAAACTCGAAGAAAGACCCTTTTTCTTCCATGCGATGACTTGAAATGTTATCTCCAAGAATTTTCATAGAGCAATTATTGTATCTGAAGGTGGAATATATATGCTGTAGTGAAGTGAATGTGTGATATATGAACGTTCGTTATAGTGTGTGAGGCTCATTAAAATAATGATGAACAGAAAGAGGAATCTGTACCACGAAGGGAATTTAAAACTGGATTGCTAACCCAAGATCATTAGTATTTTTTTTTTATTGATGCTGAAAATTTAGCCACAAAAATTTCACGTTGGAATTTATAGGTTTATCGCAAAATTATATTATAAACAATCTAGATTTAATAGAAAACTTATAGCTCATTTCAACAAGTTTTCCTCAACGCTAAGCATTTATAAGTTATTCTGTAATCATCAGACTTTTCATTAGAGGTTATATACAAAAAATGTATATTTCTAGGTGCATTTATAACGAAGGCTTCAGCACACACACATCACGGGTTCGATCACAATGTAGGAAAAACATCATTTTTCTTACATCTATTCCCCATGTTAAGTCGCAGTATGTGCTGAGGAGTAAGCAGACTGTTGTGGGTCGCATGCTTGGAAAAAAAGGTGTAAATCTCTCGGCATATGCTATTTAATCCTTAAAACAGGGTTAAACTAACCTGTGTACATACACCGAAAGGCATACACTTCTCTATGTGTAATTACATTTTGCCGCCGAAGTTGCTAGTTTATTGTGCAACCCATATCCATTCTGGGAATAGCACAATAGTATATGAATGCACTAAAGGCCTAGGAATTAGGTCCCAAATTGTTCTATCTGTAGCAAACAAATTGGAGTACGGGTTTAAGTACTATTTTGCGTATATTCCACCTATTTCATATATATATATATATATATATATATATATATATATATATATATATATATATATATATATATATATATATATATATATATATATATATATATATATAATGTCGTGCCGAATACGTAAAACTTGCTATTTTGGCTTAGATTTTCGCTTAAATAGCAACACACTTCTTGCAGAATAAGGCAAGCGAAAATTTATGTATGCAATAATTTCGCAAAAATCATTCTGAACCTAACAGGGATATATATATATATATATATATATATATATATATATATATATATATATATATATATATATATATATATATATATATATATATATATATATACTATTTCATTGTGTTTGTTTGATTATTAAATTATTATAAACTTATATAAAATATATTTAGTTGCATTAGGCTAAATCAAATTGCGCTTGTTATAATAAGGTTTGCTATGTTTTCTAAAGTTCTTTTGTTACAAAATCATTAATTTTTATATTAACATAAATTAAAAAATATATCTTCAAATGTATAAGAGAAAATTTTAGAAAGGACTTAATTTTAAGTGAGTTCTTGCTAATTGACCCGTTTTACCTATTCGGCACGACACACACACACACACACACACAATATATATATATATATATATATATATATATATATATATATATATATAGGATGGGGTCCACCTCTGGTGCAAATTGTGGGACCCATAGCCTCGGAGAAGTGGATAAAAAGTCTTCAAGGAAGAATATTTAGATTTCTTTCTGATGCCATTTGAATATTCCACTTCCCCTACCACCCCATCTTTTAGTATAAACTTTATTTCAAGACAAAATATATTGACAAAATACATTGACAAGAATACAATAGGGAGTAAAACAACATAGATAACAACTCAGAGCTACATGTCAAATACTTCGTCCAGCTCCACGGCAGTGGGCCGCGTGCCCAGAATGCTGCAGGCATTTTCCTTCTGGATCGCAACACTGAGTCTCTGAAAGAGAAAGCTGGTCGCCCTGTGGTCCCTGGTTTCTATGATGAGTTTTTCACCCAGTTCTTTGAGAAACTTTAGAGCACACTTGCCCCATGTTCCAAGGGTCTCCGATTCTATTGAAATGAAGTTATAGCAAGGGGGAAGGCCTTCATATTTGCGAGTCTTCTGGGTCTCCCTGTGGCTGGCAGCTCCACCCCCTTCAGCTACGGAGTATGACAAGTAGGTGTCTGCCCTTGTGGCAGCGCAGGTGTAGTCCCAAGCAATCTTCTTACCATCCTTCCAGGGTAGCATAGTGGCTCCATCAGGACGCTTTTGACTTTCTTCAGACCTCTGCACTTGGGGTTCCCGTTGAGCTGGGCAACGGGCTGTGGCGATGCTTTTCTTTATGATGTCATTGACCTCCTCATGTCTAGCATACTTCCCTTCTGATGTGTGACACACGAGACCATGAAGTCCGAATTGATCAGCCGTCGCCCTGCCGCAAATACACCTATGTTCGGTGAGTATGGGGGGGGGGCTAGGCGAAGCGCAACACCAATCCGAATGGCCTGTGGGTCGAGTCGAGTCCCCAGAGAGGAATTGGGAACAGCTAGAAGGAAATCTCCTGAGTGTGGTGCCTTCACCGCTAGGAGACGAGCTTTGTCCTTTCCTGAAGCGTTAGTGAGCATTGTGTTGGCAATTTTTTCCATGATCGGTTTGTCCCAGTAGGACTGTTTGTGCTCTTTGGGAGGAGCTGGTCTACTGGAGGAGTCTGCCAGGATGTCCCACCGTACGGCTGCTTCAAAATATATATATATATATATATATATATATATATATATATATATATATATAAAAAATAAAAAATAAAAGTTATGGCATTAAACATAATGTAAGTTACGTGGAACTGTGGGTATATGAGCCATAATTACATATGAGAAGATTTAAGCACAATGGAAGGAGCTCAATGACTATCAGTACTGGAGACGATGACGTCACACCAGAAAACGAGATGCTGCAACAGAAAACGGATACACGTCTTGGCAGGCCACAGGTAAACATAGAAACTGAGTCACCCCTCAAGCTCGCTTGGCAGGGGTGGTAAATCCCCTCCCAGCCCCCATTTATTCCTCTCTGTCTTTCGTCTCTCTCTCTCTCTCTCTCTCTCTCTCTCTCTCTCTCTCTCTCTCTCTCTCTCTCTCTCTCTCTCTCTCTCTCTCTCTCTTTGTATACTTCATACATACTGTCAACAAATGATAACGTAGGTAGCACTTCAAACTAAATTAAATATAGTGTGCTATATATTTTCTAAATAGGCAATAATGGTACATATATCATCAACACTGGACTCGTTTAAGTTATAATTAATTAACGATAATCTGTGGTTTGCTGTAGTCTCAGATCAGACACCGCACCCGACTTACGGGTCGAGAGTTCGGTAAACGTACCGAGATACAGAACGTCTAGTGATCTAGGTACTTAGTGGTACTGCACCTACTTTTGATACCACACGCACCTGTGTTTACTGAGGGTACGCTCGGTGTGTCTCGACATTCCGGTCTTTAAACCACGTGGTTTATTTGCTAAAACTGAGTTGGTTATAATAATTCATGTGGTGTCGTCAAGCTTAAAATAGTGTGGTGATATTGGGGCCTTGGAAGGTGTTGACAGATGACTAGTTTCAGGGCACGTGAGGTGAATGTTGTGTACTTGGGGGTGAAGAGCTAGGTGCTTGGTTGGTAAGTTTAAAGCTTATCGACTGACGAGGGACATTAATGCTGCATATCACCTGCTTACCAACAGTCATGAATGCTCTAGGATAGGGACTGAGGTACACTCCCGGATCATATACACAAAGAGATATACACATCTCAGGCAGCGTAGTATGATGGAAGTAGTCTAAATAAACGTATATCAGAGAGCTGTATATACCAAGGTTAAATGTGATGGGCAGAATAAGGTTTGTGTTTTGTCATGTGGAATGTATACACATGTGCTAATTAACATGTGGGTATGCAATGGATTATATAGGTGGCTTCTCACACCTAGACAAGGACAAAGTTAAAGGTCTGCTGGCAACATAAGTCACAGGTGATTTTATGCAGTTTTCGTGGGAAGGTCAAAACACACAATGTTGTTTGTTGTTTTATTCGTCAGGAAACAGGGAAAAGTGTTTCCTGACGTAGAGCTTAATTATAAGATGACCTAAAGCATCTTCACTACGTATGTAACGTACAATGTTGCTGCTGATATATTCGTCAGGAAAGTATGTAACAAAAGTTTAGGGTAGGGAACAGGACAAGTGTTTCCTGACGCGGGTCTTAGGCGTATGATGACCGGCTACTGGAGCTTTTGGTCATCTGACAGAGTCCTTCCACTGGCTTACCGGTCCAACCCTTTAAAAATTAATATTATTAGTATACAGCATCTCTTAGTAGCGCATCTCTCAGCATGTTTAACAATGTGTCTTTTCCTGAGTGTAAACTCACTCTTGTCTGAATTTTTGTTAGATATTGAGAGGAGCTCGTCCTATTTATTTATGTAAATTTTCTAATACTAAGTTGCACGTGGAATGACAACTTTTTGGGGGCCTACGGGGGGGATTTTTTTTCTTTATGTAAACAAACATAACCCCAAATTTAACTCTTAATCTATAGAGGAAAGATTGAGTTACTATTTTTGGTAACTAAACAAAAAAAAATTGTTTTCTTCTTTTCATATACACTTTAATGTTGAAGAATTTACATAATTATATATTGTCTAAGCTCTAGACACAAGGACCTTACCTGGATAATAGACCAAGTTTGATCGCCTCTTTTCCTCTCTCTCTCTAGATATACAATTACCTAATTTTTAAAGAGGTAGATGGGTAGGCCAGCGGAAGGCCTCGGCCAGATGACCAAAAGCTCCAGTTGCGGGTCATCATATGACTAAGACTCGTCTCAGGACACACTTGTCCTGTTTCCTGACGAATCTTTCCCTACGGATTTAACGCTTCCTCATGAATATATATTCATATATCACACATACTATTAATTATCTCTTTATATCGCTCTGGTACTTATTTTGTTATTGCTGCATATGTTGAAGCGACTGTGACAGATTTATAGCTCATCTATACACCGAAACATCTGTCCCTCAACACTCATAACTTAGTGATGGTAGTTATTATAAGCTCTATGAATATTTAGTTACCTCAAACTGCTCATCTTCCACCGTTCTCTGTAGTGGACTGAAGAAGCCACTGGTTGCCGAAACCTTCAAGGAATAAAGACACCCAGCTGTTGCACAAGTGTCTCATTTATCAATATATAGATAATATCTTTACTTTATTACAGTTTCTAAGAAGACACTGAGTATTAGTCAACACAGTAATATCTGGCCTCAGGGCACGGTACCGTTTCTCAGCCTCATTGATGTAAGTAATAACAGTAGCCACAGCTTCGTCTCATCCTGTGCTTACAGTGCCAAACTAAGCATGAAAGTCACTTCTGTAGGAGACACGGGAATATTGCAAACAGATTTAAATAGGTTTCCAGAGTGCCATAGAAAATAACGTGATTTTCAGTGGTGATAAATTCTAACTGCTCAGATAAAATAATGTACACAAATGTTTGGTATAGTGTGGGATGGCCTATCATTTAGAAAACAAAGGCAAATTTCTCAAAAGCCAGAAAAATGAGAGAGTGGATAATGAACTTTTAAGACAAGATAAATAATGTCAATGGTTAATATTCAAATGGCTTGTGCTCTCTAGTTTAGAATATTGTTCGGTGTTGACGGTTGTGTTAAACGCAGGAGCTGGGAAACGTAACGAGAATGTTTACTCACCAAATAGAGCCAATAAATCATTTAAACTACTGGGAACATCTCAAAGTACTTGATACTATATACATGGAAAAACTTGAGAGACTAGCGCTAAATCTGCACAATACCATAAGAATGTACTGGAATGAGAGATATGGAAGGAAGTGAAAATTACTCAAACATGTATAGGCACAGTAAGAGAACACTGTATCAACATCCATGGTCAAAGACTATTGAACCTGATACCAGCAGTTATCACAAATATTTTCGACACAGGTAGAAGTCTTAAAGAGAAAATTGGTTTACTACCTCTGCCAAGAGCTAGATCAATCAGGCAACGTGGGCCAGAGGGTCGCAAACAACAACAACCAGGTTGAACAGGCAAGCAACAGAAAAGTCGGGCTGTGGAGGGTACAAAAACTCTCGAGACCGGTCACAGTCATATTATACTGTAGTGGTCACTTGCCAACACATCTAGTCCCAGATGTTATTGATACGTTGATTCACTCAGGTTAATTATACCGTGTCCTCCATATTACGGATTCTTTCGCTTTGTATTGGTCTTGAAATAACAGCAAACACTTACTGCCAGTGAACTGATCTATTTGAGATTATTAAACGAGAAGCGGTCCTCCATTCTCTCTCTCTCTCCATCTCTCTCTCTCTCTCTCTCTCTCTCTCTCTCTCTCTCTCTCTCTCTCTCTCTCTCTCTCTCTCCATTCTCTCTCTCTCTCCATCTCTCTCTCTCCATCTCTTCTCCATTTTTCTCTCCATCTCTCTCTCTTCTCTCCTTCTCTCATCTTCTCTCCATCTTCTCTCTCTTTCTTCCTCTCTCTCTCTCTCTCTCTCTCTCTCTCTCTCTCTCTCTCTCTCTCTCTCTCTCTCTCTCTCTCTCTCTCTCTCTCTCTCTCTCTCTCCTCTCTCTCTCTCTCTCTCTCTCTCTCTCTCCTCTCTCTCTCTCTCTCTCTCTCTCTCTCTCTCTCTCTCTCTCTCTCTCTCTCTCTCTCTCTCTCTCTCTCTCTCTCTCTCTCTCTCTCCTCTCTCTCATCTCTCTCTCTCTCATCTTCTTCTCCTCTTTTTCCATCTCTCTCTCCTCTCCTCTCTCTCTCTCTCTCTCTCTCTCTCTCTCTCCTCTCTCTCTCTCTCTCTCCTCCTCTCTCTCTCTCTCTCTCTCTCTCTCTCTCTCTCTCTCCTCTTCTCTCTCATCTCTCTCTCTCCTCTTCTCTCTCTCTCTCTCTCTCTCTCTCTCTCTCTCTCTCTCTCTCTCTCTCTCTCTCTCTCTCTCTCTCTCTCTCTCTCTCTCTCTCTCTCCATCTCTCTCTCTCTCTCTCTCTCTCTCTCTCTCTCTCTCTCTCTCTCTCTCTCTCTCTCTCTCTCTCCTCTCTCTCTCTCCTCTCTCTCTTCTCTCTCTCCATCTCTCTCTTCTCTTTCTCTCCATCTCTCTCTCTCTCTCTCTCTCTCTCTTCTCTCTCTCTCTCTCTCTCTCTCTCTATTTCTCTCTCTCTCTTCTCCTCCTCTCTCCTCTCTCTTCTCTCTCTCTCTCTCTCTTTCTCTCTCTCTCCTCTCTTTCTTATAATAGATAACTATTTTACAAAGCTTTAGAATTTAAATTTAATGTTAGTAATTGTCTTTTAAAGTAAAGATGATGCATTAAGAACAGACAAAATTATATATCAGTATATATTACAGAAATAAGAAGATTGAAACATAAGAATAAAGGAGCACAGCAGTAGGCCTCCTGGACCTTACTAGGTCAACTATTTTGAAAGTTGTGAAACGTTGAGCAATGGTAAACCAGTGGTTGTTCAGCCACTGATACCCAGCACTGGTAATACCTGGAGTATACCTGGAGGGTGTTTCGGGGGTCAACGCCCCCGCGGCCCGGTCCACGACCAGGGCTCGGTAAGCCAGCAATTATTGATTCGTTGAGCGGGTTATCAGCTGATAGATTGTCGTCAAGAGACATTTTCCTGTTTCCTGACGAACAAAACACCACCACCATCTCATTTACACAAACATTTTCCTCTTATGATTTTCCTGTATTACAATGACATTCAATCACCTGAATGTCAGGTGATTGACATTCAGGTGATTGACATTAAGGCTATATATAATCAGTGAAGAATATTAAGGCTATATATAATCAGTGAAGAATATTAAGGTTATATATAATCAGTGAAGAATATTCTAATCTCTTAAAAAGGGATTAAAGTAAACTGTGAATGTAAATACACAAAGAGATATACACACCTCTTGGTGTATATATCACCGAGACACTAATTTGTCTTGCCTTGCAAATCTTTATATAAAGCAATCTTCAAGACAGACATATAGCATTGCCAAGAAACTACATTGAAATATATAAAGTAGCAAAACGTCGGATTTCGTTATTTTTATCTTCATCTACAGAACAAAATGCTTTATATGTTCATAAATTATACTCTTTAGATTAAGTTTGAAGATTACAATGCTCACACACACACAAACACACACACATACACACAAAATTATATATATACATGTACTATATATCTATATGTATATATATATATATATATATATATATATATATATATATATATATATATATATATATATAAAGTCGTGCCGAATAAGTAAAACTGGTCAATTAGCAAGAAGTCATTTAAAATTCAGTCCTTTCTAAAATTTTCTCTTATACATTTAAAGACATATTTTTTTTCATTTATGTTAATTTAAAAATTAATAATTTTGTACCAAAAGAACGTTAGAAAACTTACCTAACCTTATTATAACAAGCGCAATTTAATTTAGCCTAATCCGACTAACTATATTTCATTTAAGTTTACAATAATTTAATGATAAACAAACACAATGTAATATATTTTAATCGTTAGGTTTACAATGACTTTTGCGAAATTATTGCATACACAAATTTTCGCTTGCCCTATTAGGCAAAAAGTGAGTTGCTTTTTAATCCAAAATCGCAAGTTTTACGAATTCGGCACGACTATATATATATATATATATATATATATATATATATATATATATATATATATATATATATATATATATATATATATATATATATATATATATATATATCAGTTTTATATAAGTATACACTTGATTTTAAATTCTGTAAATGTAAATTATAGATAAATTTAAATATTTTTCAAGCATATAAAAATAACCTATAGATAGATGTAATATTTTAAATCATCTATTTTAAACTGTATAAATATAGCTTGAGGTTTCAAGTATCTGTTGAGCATGTGGTCCCTGACGTGTGAGTCCCTGGCAGTGAGTGTTGGCTACCCTCAGGTCATTGCCTCAACATGAGCTCTGGCTCCAGGCCCTCGTGACTCCTTCCCACGCCTGCGTGAGTCATGTGGTGGGCGGGGGTGAGTCATAAAGAGTATAAGAATGAACACTGCAGTAGACCCATTAATGACCCATGCTAGGCAAGTCTAACTCGCACCCACTTATGTGCTCGCCCAACCAACATTTAAAGCTTCCAGCAACAGTGACACCACCTGGGAGTTTGTTCCACTCATCTACAACTCCATTGCCAAACTAGTACACCTCTATATCCTAAATCTAAATTTGTCCAACTTGAATCTATTGCTGTGAGTCCTGTGTTGGTTATTTTCAACAAGCTATGTATATCCTCTTTATTTATTCATGTTTTCCATTTGTACACTTTAGTCACATCTTCCCCAATTCTGTTTTTTTAGTGTAAATTCAGTGGCTCATATTATTCGTCAGGATCACATCCTGAGACGGGTTTCAATCTTATGACCCGTCAGTTGTTGTTTTAGTTGTCAAGAATCAAAGCAGTGTTTCCTGACGCGGGTCTTAATGATATACAAGATCCGTTGTCGTATCAGTACCGTCAGTGTTTCCTCCGACAGGAACCAGGACACGTTTTTCTTGCATCATAAGATGACATATATAATAGCCTGTCAATCTACTGTTGCAGTATTGGCCAGGATCCTGTCCTGGCGCAGGAATTAATCAGGTTACGACCCGTCAATTATTTTCTTCGTTAGGAAACAGGGCAAGTTACCATTTTGCAAAGGCAACTGTCAATAGACGCTTGGCCTGAGTGTGTACTTACCTAATTGTAGTTGCAGGAGTCGATTCATAGCTCCTGGCCCCGCCCCTTCGCTGGTCGCAACTAGGTGCACTCTCTGTTCCATGAGCTTTATCATATTTCATCTTAAAGCTGTTTATGGATCCTGCCTCCACTACATCATTTCCCAGACTGTTCCACTTCCTGAACTCCATGACTGAAGAAGTACTTTCTAACATCCCTGTGACTCATCTGAATTTTCAACTTCCAATTGTGACCCCTTGTTGCTGTGTCACATCTCTGAAACATTTTGTCCCTATCCAACTTGTCAATTCCTCTCAGTATTTTATATGTCGTTATCATGTTTTCCTTATCCCTCCTGTCCTCCAGTGTTGTCAGGTTGAATTCCCATAACCTCTTCTCGTAAAATAAACACCCTCAGCTCCGGGACTTGTGTTGTTGCAAACCTTCGCACTTTCTCTAATTTCTTGACGTGTTAGACCGGGTGTGGGTTCCATACTGGTGCTGCGTACTCCAGTAAGGGCCTAACGTACACGGTGTACATTGTCGTGAATGACTCCTTAGATGTCGAAACGCTATTCTCAGGTTTGCCAGGAGCCCGTATGCTTCAGCAGTTATTTGGTTGATGTGCGTGTCAGGAGATATGCTCGGCATAATGCTCACCCCAAGATCCATTTCCTTGAGTGAGTTTTGCAGTCTTTGAACTCTTAGGATGTACTCCTTCTGCGGTCTTCTTTGTCCTTCCCCAAGCTTCACAACTTTGCACTTGCTGGGGTTAAACTCCGGGAGTCATTTGTCGGACCAGGGCTTGCAGCCTGTCCAGATCCCCTTGTAGGCTTACCTGATCCTCGTCCGCCTGAATTCTCCTCATTATTTTTACATCGTCTGCGAACAGGGACACCTATGAGTCTATCCTTTCCTTCGTGTCATTCACATATACAAGAAACAGCACCGGACCTAGTACTGACCCTTGTGGAACCCCACTCGAAACATGCACCCACTGTGACACCTCGTCTAGTACCAACACACGTTGTTTCCTTCCTGCCAGGTATTCCTTGATCCATTGCAATACATTCTCTATTATTCCTGCCTGCTCCTCTAGCTTTTCAATCAGTCTCTTGTGTAGTACTGTGTCGAAAACCTTCTTATAGTCCACGAAGACGCAGTCTACCTTCTCTCTCTCTCCTGTCTTATTTCTGTCACCGTGTGTGTGTGTGTGTGTACTCACCTAATTGTGGTTGCAGGGGTCGAGTCATATCTCCTGGCCCCGCCTCTTCACTGGTCGCTACTAGGTCACTCTTCCCGTTCCACGAGTTTTATTATACCTCACCTTAAAGCTATGTATGGATCCTGCCTCCACTATGTGTGTGTGTGTGTGTGTGTGTGTGTGTGTGTACGCGTGTGCAACAGTGTATGACTGCATGTAGGCCTGTGACTGTTCGCAAGAAGAGGAGCGTGTGTAGAGGAGCGTGTGTAGAGGAGCGTGTGTAGAGGAGCGTGTGTAGAGGAGCGTGTGTAGAGGAGCGTGTGTAGAGGAGCGTGTGTAGAGGAGCGTGTGTAGAGGAGCGTGTGTAGAGGAGCGTGTGTAGAGGAGCGTGTGTAGAGGAGCGTGTGTAGAGGAGCGTGTGTAGAGGTAGTGTGGGACCTAAACATAGCTCAGGCAGCACCCAGCTGCGCCCTGCCACCCCTCTACACCAGCCCCACCTGCCACTCTCATCCCATCTTCACCCTCCCGACATTCCCCACTCACCCCATCTCCACCTACCGCCCAGGTCCCACCACCACCCTCCCCACCACCTCTCACCTGCCCTCACTATCTCAACACTTGTTCCAACAATTCAATACCACATCCCCATCAATCTCACTCGTCTCATATCAACACCTCCCATGATCCATTATATTCAAAATACTGTAAGTCATGTTGACTGCTAAGCATTATGTTTCTGCCTTAGCCCGTGTATATACACGCGCCGTAACACACAATATATGAAGATATGTTACAGTGAAGGTAAATGCTTCGTCCACAAAGTTAAAACAAACATAAATAAATTATGAACCCTTATATCAACAATGTATCTCTTAAATCTTTTGTACCATATTATGCAATAAAAAAAACCCTGCCTGTATTTATTATTTTTCTGTCCTGGTAATATATTCTCTCTCTCTCTCTCTCTCTCTCTCTCTCTCTCTCTCTCTCTCTCTCTCTCTCTCTCTCTCTCTCTCTCTCTCTCTCAATTAATTTAGAATTCCTTTAAATACTTATTTTTTGTGAAATTCTATGTAACCACGGCACGTGAACATTTTATATATATACGTGTATATATATATATATATATATATATATATATATATATATATATATATATATATATATATATATATATATATATATATATATATATATATATATAAAAAACACTATGAAAATAGAAGAATTCAAGCTTGTGACTACTCACATTATCAAGGAATGTGAGTAGTCACGAAAGCGCTTGGAATTCTTCTATTTTTCATAGTGGTTGTTTTGCATATTTTGATATCACCTGTTTACTGTGATCTTTTTGCATATATATATATATAAATTATTTCTTTCTTTTCTTTCAACACGTCGGCCGTTTCCCACCGAAGCGGGGTGGCCCAAAAAAGAAAAAAAAGTATATATATATATATATATATATATATATATATATATATATATATATATATATATATATATATATATATATATATATATGTCGTGCCGATTAGGTAAAACTGGTCAATTAGCAAGAACTCATCTAAAATTAAGTCCTTTCTAAATTTTTCTCTTATACGTTTAAAGATATATTTTTTCATTTATGTTAATGTAAGAATTTATAATTTTGTACCAAGAGAAACTTTGAAAACCTACCTAACCTTATTACAACAAGCGCAATTTAATTTAGCCTAACCCAACTAAACATATTTTAGATACATTAATATTAATTTTTGTTAGGTAGTAGGTTGGTAGACAGCAACCACCCAGGGAGGTACTACCGTCCTGCCAGGTGACTGTGAAACAGAAACCTGAAACTGTTTTACATGATGGTAGGATTGCTGGTGTCTTTTTTCTGTCTCATAAACACGCTGGATAACAGGTATATCTAGCTACTTCTACTTACACTTTAGGTCACACTACACTGGCATACACATGCATATATATACATACACACATCTAGGTTTTTCTTCTTTTTCTTAATAGCTCTTGTTCTTTTTATTTTCTCTATTGTCCATGGGGAAGTGGAAAAGAATCTTTCCTCCGTAAGCAATGCGTGTCGTATGAGGCGACTAAGATGCCGGAGCAATGGGCTAGTAACCCCTTCTCCTGTACAAATCTACTAAAAACGAGAAGAAGAAAACTTTATAAAACTGGGTTGTCTGAATGTGCGTGGATGTAGTGCGGATGATAAGAAAGAGATGATTGACGATGTTATGAATGAAAAGAAGTTGGATGTCCTGGCCCTAAGCGAAACAAAGCTGAAGGGGGTAGGCGAGTTTCAGTTGGGAGAAATAAATGGGATTAAGTCAGGAGTATCTGAGAGAGTTAGAGCTAAGGAAGGGGTAGCAATAATGTTGAAGGATCAGTTATGGAAGGAAAAGAGGGAATATGAATGTGTAAATTCAAGGATTATGTGGATTAAAATAAGGGTCGGATGCGAAAAGTGGGTCATAATAAGCGTGTATGCACCTGGAGAAGAGAGGAGTGTAGAGGAGAGAGAGAGATTTTGGGAGATGTTAAGCGAATGTATAGGAACTTTTGAACCAAATGAGAGTAATTGTGGTAGGGGACCTAAATGCTAAAGTGGGAGAAACATGCAGAGAGGGTGTAGTAGGTAAGTTTGGGGTGCCAGGTGTAAATGATAATGGGAGCCCTTTGATTGAACTTTGTATAGAAAGGGGTTTAGTTATAGGTAATACATATTTTAAGAAAAAGAGGATAAATAAGTATACAAGATATGATGTAGGGCGTAATGACAGTAGTTTGTTGGACTATGTATTGGTAGATAAAAGACTGTTGAGTAGACTTCAGGATGTACATGTTTATAGAGGGGCCACAGATATATCAGATCACTTTTTAGTTATAGCTACAGTGGGAGTAAAAGGTAGATGGGATACAAGGAAAATAGAATCAGTAAGTAAGAGAGAGGTGAAGGTTTATAAACTAAAAGAGGAGGCAGTTAGGGTAAGATATAAACAACTATTGGAGGATAGATGGGCTAGTGAGAGTGTAGGCAATGGGGTCGAAAATGTATGGGGTAGATTTAAAATGTAGTGTTAGAGTGTTCAGCAGAAGTTTGTGGTTACAGGCGAGTGGGTGCGGGAGGGAAGAGGAGCGATTGGTGGAATGATGATGTAAAGAGAGTAGTAAGGGAGAAAAGTTAGCATATGAGAGGTTCTTACAAAGTAGAAGTGATGCAAGGAGGAAAGAGTATATGGAGAGAAAAGAGAGGTTAAAAGAGTGGTGAAGCAATGTAAAAAGAGAGCAGATGAGAGAGTGGGTGAGATGTTATCAGCAAATTTTGTTGAAAATAAGAAAAAGTTTTGGAATGAGATTAATAAGTTGAGGAAGCCTAGAGAACAAATGGATTTGACAGTTAAAAATAGGAGAGGAGAGTTATTAAATGGAGAGTTAGAGGTATCGGGAAGATGGAGAGAATATTTTGAGGAGTTGTTAAATGTTGATGAAGACAGGGAAGCTGTGATTTCGTGTGTAGGGCAAGGAGGAATAACATCTTGTAGGAGTGTGGAAGAGCCAGTTGTGGGTGTAGGGGAAGTTCGTGAGGCAGTGGGTAGAATGAAAGGGGTAAGGCAGCTGGGATTGATGGGATAAAGATAGAAATGTTAAAAGCAGGTGGGGATATAGTTTTGGAGTGGTTGGTGCTATTATTTAATAAATGTATGGAAGAGGGTAAGGTACCTAGGGATTGGCAGAGAGCGTGTATTGTTCCTTTGTATAAAGGCAAAGGGGACAAAAGAGAGTGCAAAAATTATAGGGGAATAAGTCTGTTGAGTGTACCTGGTAAAGTGTATGGTAGAGTTATTATTGAAAGAATTAAGAGTAAGACAGAAAGCAGGATAGCAGATGAACAAGGGGCTTTAGGAAAGGTAGGGGTGTGTAGACCAAGTGTTTACAGTGAAACATATAGGTGAACAGTATTTGGATAAGGGTAAAGATGTTTTTGTGGCATTTATGGATTTGGAAAAGGCGTATGATAGGGTAGATAGGGGGGCAATGTGGCAGATGTTGCAGGTGTATGGAATAGGAGGAAGGTTGCTGAAAGCAGTGAAGAGTTTTTATGAGGATAGTGAGGCTCAGGTTAGAGTGTGTAGGAGGGAAGAGGACTATTTCCCAGTAAAAGTGGGCCTTAGACAAGGATGTGTGATGTCACCGTGGTTGTTCAATATATTTATAGATGGGGTTGTAAGAGAAGTGAATGCGAGGGTCTTGGCAAGAGGTGTTGGGCTAAAAGATAAAGAAGCAAATACAAAGTGGGAGTTGTCACAGTTGCTTTTTGCTGATGACACTGTGCTTTTGGGAGATTCTGAAGAGAAGTTGCAGAGGTTGGTGGATGAATTTGGTAGGGTGTGTAAAAGAAGAAAATTGAAAGTGAATATAGGAAAGAGTAAGGTGATGAGGATAACAAAAAGAATAGGTGACGAAAGATTGGATATCAGATTGGAGGGAGAGAGTATGGAGGAGGTGAATGTATTCAGATATTTGGGAGTGGACATGTCGGCGGATGGGTCTATGAAGGATGAGGTGAATCATAGAATTGATGAGGGAAAAGGGTGAGTGGAGCACTTCGGAGTCTGTGGAGACAAAAACCTTGTCCATGGAAGTAAAGAGGGGAATGTATGAGAGTATAGTTATACCAACACTCTTATATGGGTGTGAAGCATGGGTGATGAATGTTGCAACGAGGAGAAGGCTGGAGGCAGTGGAGATGTCATGTCTGAGGTCAATGTGTGGTGTGAATATAATGCAGAGAATTCGGAGTTTGGAAATTAGGAGGAGGTGCGGGATTACCAAAACGATTGTTCAGAGAGCTGAGGAGGGGTTGTTGAGGTGGTTTGGACATGTAGAGAGAATGGAACGAGACAGAGTGACTTCGAGAGTGTATAAATCTGTAGTGGAGGGAAGGCGGGGTAGGGCTCGGCCTAGGAAAGGTTGGAGGGAGGGGGTAAAGGAAGTTTTGTGTGCGAGGGGCTTGGACTTCCAGCAAGCATGTGTGAGCGTATTTGATAGGAGTGAATGGAGGCATATGGTTTTTAACACTTGACGTGCTGTTGGAGTGTGAGCAAAGTAACATTTATGAAGGGATTCAGGGAAACCGGCAGGCCGGACTTGAGTTCTGGAGATGGGAAGTACAGTGCCGGCACTCTGAAGGAGGGGTGTTAATGTTGCAGTTTTATAACTATAGTGTAAAGCACCCCTCTGGCAAGACAGTGATGGAGTGAATGATGATGAAAGTTTTTCTTATTCGGGCCACCCTGCCTTGGTGGGAATCGGCCGATGTGTTAATAAATAAAAAATAATATTAATTTAATAATAAAAAAACACAATGAAATATATTTTGTTCGTTATGTTCAGAATGATTTTGGCGAAATTATTATACACAAATTTTAAATTTGTCTTTTTAAAAGGTGAGCGTTGCTATTTAACCCAAAACCCAAAGTTTTACCTAATCGGCACGACATATATATATATATATATATATATATATATATATATATATATATATATATATATATATATATATATATATATATATATATATATATATTTATATATAAAAAATATATATATATATATATATATTATAATATATATTTATATATATAATATATATATATATATATTATATAATATATATATATATATATATATTATAATTATATTTTTTTTTTTTTTATATATATATATTTTTAATATATATATTATAAATATATTTATATATATTTTATTAAAATATAATTTTTTTTTTTTTTTTTTTTTTTAAACACATCGGCCGATTCCCACCAAGGCAGGGTGGCCCAAAAAAAAAACTTTCATCATCATTCACTCCATCACTGTCTTCCCAGAAGGGTGTTTTACACTACAGTTATAAAACCCAACATTAACCCCCCTCCTTCAGAGTGCCGGCACTGTATTTCCCCCATCTCCAGAACTCAAGTCCGGCCTGCCGGTTTCCTGAATCCCCTTTATAAATGTTACTTTGCTCACCCTCCCAAAAGCACGTCAAATAAAAACCATATGCCTCCATTCACTCCTATCAAATACGCTCACACATTTTCTGGAAATCCAAGCCCCTCGCACACAAAACTTCCTTTACCCCCCCCCTCCAACCTTTCCCAGGGACCCCTTCCCCCCCTTCCCTCCACTACAGATTTATACACTCTCGAAGTCACTCTGTCTCGTTCCATTCTCTCTACATGTCCAAACCACCTCAACAACCCCCTCCTCAGCTCTCCCGGGCAACGTTTTGGGTGATCCCGCACCTCCTCCTAATTTTCCCAAAATCCAATTTTCTGCATTATATTCACACCACCCCATTGACCCTTTAGACATGAATTCCACTGCCTCCCCCTTCTCCTGTTGCAACATTCATCACCCATGCTTCACACCCATATAAGAGCGTTGGGGATAACTATCTCTCATACATTCCCCTTTACTTCCATGGACAAGGTTCTTTGTCTCCACAGACTCCAAATGCCCACCACCCTTTTCCCCTCATCAAATTTAAAATTCACCTCATCCTTCATTTGAACCCCTCCCCCGACATGTCCACTCCCAAAAATCGAATACATTCACCTCCTCCATACTCTCTCCCTCCAATCTGATATCCCAAACTTTCGTCACCTATTATTTTTTTTATCCTCATCACCTTACTCTTTCCTATA